>JAOBAT010124841.1:0-13022 GCA_026413305.1 Hydrozoanthus tunicans
CCGACCTCGTTGAGCTGCGTCCTTCGCAATTCAGTCCATGACTGCAAGTAAGGGCGATTAGCTCGCTAGATATTATTTTTATTATAGACTTGACCCTAAACTGAGATCTGCTCTACGACAAGTAATGGTGTAACTGGTTTATAACTCTTTTTGGTTCCTAGGCCAGTTCATTTTATTCAAACGCACACACCAAGGCCCTCGCGACCGCAGTCAATGGTGGACCCAGACAAAAACGCCATACCTCTTGAAACAATTGGAGCTAAACAAAGACCAGGGTTTCTCGATCCAGGGAATTCAACCTCACGGCCTGCTTCAGTACTTCTCAGAGACGCCTTGCATATGATATTTGCCGCGGGGCTGCCTGAGTCACAAGGGTATGTAATGGTTGACAAATATAGGTGTATGAGGTTTAGTTGGCCTTGTTGCTATAAATGCTGCTAAGAAAGTTTGCTCCATGGAAGCTGTCATGTAAGATTTATTTTTCAACTTCTTATTCAACCTGTTAACTCCGAAATTTTGTTAACCGAGACAACATAAACTTAAAATATGGAAAAAAAGCTATTTTAAATTCTCTTCATGCGGAGACAACATAGTTAATCTCACATGCCACATAAACGTTCCGGGAAGTTTATTGATTTTTCTATTCTTCTCTACTCCCCGGGGCTTGTTAGAACCCCCTTTTATTAGTGTTTTCAAATTCTTGTACAATTATAATTAAGTGGTAAAAATTTCAAGATATAAATTTTACTGATCTGTGTCATGTTCGGTGTTTGTCTTTCCCTGTTTTTGCTCGGAACACAGCCTGGGCAACATGAATCTAGAGTTTAGAATTCCAAAAATGAATCCTTATCTTTGCTGGTCTCTGTTGTTTTGATTTAAAAGAAACATCTTACCTCTGCATTTACTTAGTCTCAAATCTTGACCTGTTTCTCTTCTCCCCATTTTAATTTAGAACCTTCCGTTTTTCAAATAACGAAAGCCTATTTTTGGAGGCAACTTATATTAAGTTTAACTTGATACCGGCGGAACGCATACAAACCTAGACAAAGATATATAGCCTTTAGTAATAAACTATTAAATAGTATTACTTGTGAACGAGAAAGAGGGCTTGATCTTAGGGACACCTTGCGCTTAAAGGTTTTCATTTCTTTTATACTCTAAGAAACCAAGAAGTTGAGCCGGAAAGTCAGCCGTTAGTAAAAATATCGGCAGCAAATGAAGACTGCGAAAGTAGTATTGCCGAGGGAAATGACGCCGAAGACGACGGGTAACGTACAAATATGAATTCTTCTTACTTCAATGCCAAATTTTCTCTAATGTCTCGATTCGTTTAAAATAAAGTCTCGTGTATCTCAACGACGCTTTTATAAAATTGCTTAGCCCAGCTAATGAGATGCAAATCTGTCATGCGGGAGGCCTGGGTTTAACTCCTACTGCCAGACCATCACCCAGGGTCTTAAAATAACTGAGGAGAAGGTGCTGCCTTTGCTTTAACACCTGCAATCGGTTAGAACTTCGTGTCTTCTTGGATAAGAACGATAAACCGTAGGCCCTTGGAGTTCTATAACTGAGTTGTAAAACCTGTTGGGTTGTATTTTTACCACAATATCTAACGAACCTAAGATCTCTTAGGTAGAGAAGATGGTATATTTCGAAAAAGATAGCGGTTGTACTATTAAACCCATAATCTTTGTCTGGTAAAGAGGCGCTTAGAAGAGTAAACTTGCATCACATTACTATGAACATGTTGAGTATATACCAAATATGAAGCTTTCAGGTCATTTATGTGCCTGTGTCTCATCGATTTTAGATTTTCGTGTGCTAGGAACGTATATATGTATAATTGTACAGACTATCAGTTTTGAACCATTGACTTAAGCGTAAATAGGTTTAGCTCATACGTTTCACCGCGCAAATAAAGTTCTAATAGCAATCTTTAAACGTTCACCAGGCCCACGGCAATTCCTGCAATAGTTGTTCGTCAGGCCAGTGAGGATTCTGAACACAGTCAAACTCTAGAAACGCCAACTGGTAAAATAAGGTGAGTCTACACCTAGATCATTTAAGCGTAACAGTTTAAAACACCTCAAATGTCGCCGATTTCTCAAATGTGAGCTATAAACATACTACTGCATGAGCACCATGGATTAGCACGTGGTTTGCATCGAAAGTAACGATGAATTTGCGATCATTTAAGACTTTTTAACCATAGACATTTTTAAACACATTCTGATGCACGAGCACTGTGCCAACACTTTCACGTCCTGACAACTCAAAGCTACCCGCATCGGCCTTTCTCTTGAAACCAACCCGAAGTTGTTAGTTTCATTTCAGCAACTGTATGCTACAGGTTTTTCCCTTGAAACAATATAGTTTTGCTGTATCTATCTGTTAAAAATCAAAATGGCCTCAGCAACTGTTTCAAAGTTTGATCCATAGGTGGTTTATGTGTTAGCGTTCGTTTTTATTTTTGTTCGATCTAGAACCCCACCCTCCCGCCGCACTCACTCGCCGCACTCACGTGTTCAACCGCGACAGCAGCAGCGAGGTACATTCAGTTTTTTTTTAAACATATTTTTTGGTTTGCCATTTAACTTTAAAAGACATTAGAGCAATAGAGATGACATGCAGCATAATAAAATCAAATATTCCAATACTCACTTGAGATAATTTTTTTACCTTGTCAAACATTTACCAAATGAGAGGTTAGGAATAAAGACGAACTCTTTTTCAGTGAGAGACCACCAAAGTATGAAGACATCGCAAAACCACAACAAAGAGAGTTGTCTTCTGCTAATATGGTTCCTGATGTAACTATGCCTGTTGAAGACGAACCTTCTATTCCAGAACAAAAAGAAATTATGCAACAAGGTGCACGGTAAGAAGAACGCTAGCAAGTTCCTTTACGCGCAAAAGTTTACCATGTTCTGCTGAAAGCGGTTGCCATTAGCCATTGCACAGAATAAAGTCTTTAGATGCATTTAATAACTTTTTATCGCAGCTTGCTCGCTAGGGATTGGAAGGCGTGATGCACTTTATGCAGACCTCGGCAAAACAGAAACCAGAGGAGCCGCTTGCACTTAGGAGAACAAAAGAACTAAAACTTTACGAGCTTCTCGACGCAACTTTGTTGTTAGGCTGCTACTTCACAAAACTTGTTGCAAATTAAGCCTCTGATATTTTGCGGTTGCTATTGTCGCCTAGTAGAGGAAAGTGTGTACATCGCTTAGAGAAACATTGAAGTTACTTGCATGGAAAATTGCCACGATAATGTACACTTAACTGTTGTCCTCTAATCACCAAGAGTAGCAATAGCGTCACGATTTCCAGCACCTGCTTTTTATGACGACCTGCAAAATCGACGACCTCAAAACTCTTTAACTGTTTGCAAGTTCAGGCACGAAGGAAGAGCTTCTTGCACGTATAAAGACAATTGCCGTTCTAATAGGTGCATGGTAACTTAACAATACCCATATACTTACTAAACAATTAAATGTTTTTTAAAGTGATAACAGTTCCACTGGAGACCAAGACTTTGGTGAAAATGGATCTGCAACAAATCTTCGTAGATCTGCAAACGGCGATGGAGCAACTTATGATCCAAATCTTACTAACAAAGAAGCTTTTAATGTTGAAGTAGATACGTTTCATCCGAAATCCACTAATGGCAAAGGATCTGATTGTCACTGTGGTTCTACGCGTTCCCGCAGACCAAGTAGCTTCCACGGTTTTAATAGCAAATATGGGTTTCCTACCGGCTATCCAGTTGTTCAGAGATATTCTAAAGGACTCGAGTCTACTTATTATTCTAAGCCTAAACGCTATCCTGTCAATCAGCGTTTTACTGTCTATGGTGTTCCTGCTTTAAACTATCAAAAAGGTGCTAGATGTCGCGATACAGAACGCTTTGAAGTCCCTACTGAGGAGGAACCAGTCGTTTATCGAAGATCTATAAATGATCAAGCTACGGTGCTCGATGAAAATCGAACATCTACCCCGTTAGATGAACCATCCATGTATCTTACATCTGATTCTCTTGAGATTTCTGGTAGTAAAGGTTCTAATATAGAGCTAAGTAATACTTGTGATAAGGGATCTTCAATTCCTGATGGCCATGTAGCAACTAACTGCCCTCAAGAATTTCCAACTAATCTTAGTTCTACTAGTCCGAACTGTACTACTATTACTTTTGATGGGGCTGCTACTAGAAAGGGAATAACCGACTGCCACAGCTCAGGTGAATGTTCTTAAGCTGTCGTTAACGAGGGAACTGTAATCAATCAAGATACTTCTAAATATCAAATATCTAATTGTAGTCTTAGCGGATGTCCTGGCTTAGATATTACTAAAATTGACAATGAATCTGCTCTAAGCGAGGGATCTCGTGATTGCAAAAGCACTGTCGACCCTGTTATCGATGAAGCGGAACCTAAACATCAAGGATCTTCTACTAAAACTATTTTGAAAGAAGAAGTTCGTGAATCAAGCGTACGCGTGATCCATCCTGTGATGGAGATCAAGCTTTCAACTATTTAATCTTTATACCCCCAGCGTTGTTACTCAAGGCAAACCAGAGTAACAATTAGAGGATTGTTTTGTAGTCAGTCTTTAGATAACGGCAGAAAACTATAAAAAAGCAACAATGTTTTCTGCTTTGCACGTATGTTAGGATAGATTAGATGAGTATAACCGACACAGGCTCAAGACGTTCGTGAATGGCTTTCAAGCTCAGGCAAGCACGATGATGTAATTTCTACGCAGGACAAGGCGTTTAAACCTGTTTTTTAATTGAAGCCTGCTATTTTGTTTATAAATTAACCAATAAAATTAAGTAACAACATAAGTGTTACCAGTTTTCTAAAAAGTCTGGTATCACCTCTAAATATCTTAAAATCACCAAGTTTTCGAAAGCAAAATGTTGAATGAAGAGAACATGAATCGGTAGGGTTCTTTTCTTTGGCATCTTTTTTGCACGGAGAGATGGACAACTTCGTTCCCTGGGCTTTCTCGCCTACCTGAGAACAAGAATATAAGACATGGAGTCAGAAAGGGCCCTGGAAACAAAAGATCTCCTGGAACAGCTCGGAAGAGCTTACATCAAACCCATGTTTCCGAAGCTATGCTGATGCATGGATTCCTGAAAAAAAGTGAGGAACAGCATATTTTTCAGAAACTCAAAACTGGGTCTCTTTTGAAGACGTTACAAGGAACAGTTATAACTGTAGTTTTTGAAAAAATTTTTTAATTGCACTATGTTAACGAGCTTAGAACGCTGGTGTTAAGATAGTGTTATCGAAAAATAAGAAAAAGAAATGTTTAAGATACGATAAATGAACTAAGTTTTCTAAGAAAAGATCAATAAAGAATAAGTTGACCTTGTTGGGACTTGCTTTTGTAAGTATTTAACAAGTTGTTCTAAAAAGTGTGAAGAGTCTTCTTTAACATTAAATTGAAATATCTCTCCATCCCTTAACTTGTTTTTCTTTGGGAGAAAAGACTTTTTAAATGCAAGGAACTTTTATAATCTTCATTTTGGTTTACGGATGGGTGCTACCAACTACAGTAGTTATCAAGGCATTATGGGGTAAAGAAAACTTTTGAAACTTTAGTTTGTTTGTTTAGGCGCAGTATCTGGCTGTATGAAAATCTGGAACTTTCGCATTATTTTTTCAAAATTCAAGAGAAAAATAGAGTTATGTCGGCGTTCTGAGAAAACATTCAGTTTCGTCAGTAATTTATGAGGTCCCTACTTGTACATGTTTCAAATCCTGTTCATTTAATAATCCCCTGCGCGAAATTATTAAAACTGTCGATACAAACAGACCTTTAGGATTTAACATCAATCTGGTTTATAGTTCGAGAGTAAAGTTTAGGTAAAAAGCTACGGTCTTTCTTTTGCCCATTAAACCTTACTTATTGTCAGAAAACGTAAACTCGCGATATTTTTAGTATTTGGTTGATAGTTTCTAGTTTTCAAGAGGAAAAGTAAGATCTCTGGCATCCTTCAACGGAAGCTTCAATTTTCTACATTTAATGTTTTGTTCATTGCTCCATTATCAAGTACGAATATCTCGTTATGCAGGCCATTTGCCTCATCTGGTGTTAACAAAAGGAGAACCGATTCTGGACATGAACCAGCTTACACGTGGTATGTGTGGTTCACCAGTGTATTTCAGTAGCTTAGGTCGCTTTCGACTTTGCAGATGGAACTAACGGAAAAGTTTTAAAACGCGTCGACGGCGCAGTGGTCGAGCGGTTAAGCGTGTTCGACTCGTAATCCTAGGGTCACGAGTTCGAGCCCCGGTCAGACCACTGTATTGTGTCCTTGAACAAGACACTTTACTTGATTTGGCTCCAGTCGACTCAGCTGCATAAACGAGTACCAGTTCTGTTGGGAGCTAACCTGCAATGGATTAGTTTCCTGTCCATGGGGAGTCTTAAGTCGCTTTCCATTTGACTGGTCCGGCCGCTCATTTCCTAAATGGAACGCACTCATGAGTTCTTAGAACTGGTTCAGGTCAGAATGGCCCTGCTCGTGAATCAGCGCCGTTCAGTTCTCCCACTCCGGTCGGCAAAAACGCGGGAATTCGGAGAGTTGTGGCGTGAAAAATGTATGCGCGAGCCTTCTCAGTTTTTGCTACTCGCTAGTAGGATTTGAAAAATATCTCAACTTAACAGCTTGTTTTTATTTAGCCCTGGACTTTTCCATTTAAAACGGCCAGGACCAGTTCTTTTCGGCCGGCCGGACCGGAGATAAGCGCCGGTTTAATGAGCCACTTGGCTCTAAAAAGGAGTTTTCTCGCGCGACAACTTACCACATTCCTGCGCTTTGACCGAGCAGAGCAAGAAATACTCTTGTGCGGTATCAGTTCTGCTTGTGAACTGAGTTGTCGTACAAAGAAATGGAAACTACAATGAAATGAAAACTAATTGTTATAATGGATTTTTTCCACCCTTCTTATATCTTGAGTCGCGTTACTGTCTTATGTCTTAAAAGTCGGCGGCACTGATAATCATTGCTTAGCAATCTCCCCCTTTTTTTATTCACCTCAGTGCTGATCATGTACGAGAAATCTTAAGAGAGAGTTATGGCGATGATAACATCCCCACCTCGTGGCGACCATGGGCGGTGTCAGTTCCGGACGGTAAGTAGTGCGTTTGACTGGTGTGACACTAAGCGCTTTATAACGAATAAACAAGTAAGGTTTAGTTGAATACAACACTTCATTAACCATTACTTTACTAGATATTTTAATGAAGTTTCCTACATTAGGTTTTCACACTTGTTTTCGCCGTCATAGGCACTCGTCATTCTCGAATCTCAAGCTCGTTTCTGTTACTCTAACGCTAGCGCTGTTGTTGTTGTTACCATATATTGTTGCTGATATTTCTGTTACTAGTGCTCACTGCTGCTACTGCTGCTGCTTCTCAAAATGTCTCCTCAACTAGTTATTACTGATCTAAGTATTTGCACTGTTTTTGCTATTCCTGCAGTTTCTACTATTGCTATTCAACAATCTGAATAACATCCTTACTATTGCTTTTTCCTCTGTAACTGTTATCACCTGGCCCACTGAAATTTTTTGTTTTACTGCAGATTACATGCAGTTGGTGCATTCTCCTTCATCCTCGAGGGCAGCTTCTAACTCAGACACGTCAGCAGAACACTTACCCAAGGTTGATCATGTGGAAGATATTGATTAAGGGGTTCCCATGGTTACTGCATGCGCAAGATTCCTCTGGTCGACCACGTGGCTGGGGTCAATTAGAATGTTGAAATGGAGACAGTATACACGTTTGTTGATTGAGAAGGTTTTGACAGCTAATACAACTTGACTTACACATTTTAAAGAGTTTCTTTATTTGATGGCGTAAAGAAGATGAAGAGAAAGCTACGCCGGATAGAATATATAACATAGATAGCGTTAACAAATTATAACCACTCGTGTTGGAAAACAGATAAAAAGTTTCTATTCAGCACAGTTTCTAGTTGTTTCAAATGCGGTTGTGGTCTGGTGATCTCGGAGCTTTTTGAAATTGTTCATGCTGAGATGCTAAAGCAGTGGCCTGGATTAGTGTGGACAATAGACACAGGCAAGTAAGGAGGAGAGGAGGGGGAGATTCGAGTTGTTCGAACGAACAGCTTTTAGAAAGTGTCATGTTATCTACCTGAGACGTAACCAAAAAAGTGCTTGCTGGCATATCGTTAGCAAGGGATTTTATGAATCAAGGACAGCGTAAATAACAAAGTTATTAAGCTTGAATCAATCTTCACCGATACTTTTGGGTTCCAGTCATCGACCTAACCAATCATAGAAGATTATTTGCCAATAAACCAATCAATAGTCTAGCTACCATACCGAATTGAAATGGGCGGGTTATGTCTACCAATTTCTCTGATGAGTTTGACGAACTTATCAAAGAAAATCTTCTCGGGACGGCGAGGGAACTGAGCTGTTTCATATTGGGAAACCCTATTAGTGAGCTAACTCGCCAACCAAGGCCAGGTTACAAAGCGGCTTGTCTCTGCTATACAGGATTTCCATTACTGTTTACTTGCTGTCGTGGTTTGCTTCTGACATGGCGGCCTTGACAGAGCCAAAGTAGCTATAAGCCTTTGCAGCGCGACCGAACCAATTTTCCTTTACAAAAATATGGGGGAAAAGTGCGAAAATTGATAATGACGTTTTACAAACAAGGAACTTAGCAACAAAAAGTTACCGTGCGGTCCAACAAAGTTGTAAAGAACGACACCCAATATTGAACAATAATTTTTTTAAAACAGACACTTGTTTTCTAAAAGAGATCTAGAGTAAACAACATAAGTGTTTTTGCGGCGCAACAACCCCAAAATAGAAAGATTCTTCCCGAAAAAAATGTTGAAGAGACGACAAACCTAAAGTTATTAGTTGTAATTGAGAAAGGGCGATTTTCTGTCTTGATTTCAAATCTATCAAAATTATTGGAAAAGAATAAACTTAAAAGTTCTGAACGTGTCTTTGTCATTTCAGACAACAACAACTAGAACAACAATCCTTTATTCGTGCCTTTCGATGCTATTTTAAATTGATTTTACATTCGTGTGTATATATAATACGCTCTTTTTTATAAGAACAAGGCTCAGATTGACCAAAATTTAAGAACAATTTAAGAACGAGCTGAGGCTCGGGCTTGACTTTAACTTATAGCAATACAGAAATGATTTGCAGTTTCTCTCTTTTAAACAGTCATTTCTTCAAGTTATTCGCAGTACACGTATTAATACTTGCCCCAAAGTTAGTCCTTACAATTTGTTTTTTAATACATGTATTTCAATACCAAACCACATTTAGAAATAAGAACGATTGAAAAACAATTTAAAGCTTAAATTGCCAAAAGATTAAGAACAATAAGCTTCGGAAAAATTTACTGGTTCTTATAAAAAGAGTTCGAGTGTGTATATGACTAAAATAAAACCTTTCACAAGTAAGAACAAGCACTCATAAAGGACAAGCATTCATTTGCTTCTCTATTAAACATGTTGAAAGTACGTTATTGTATTGCATAAGCAGTGGATCAGTAAAATTAAGACTCTCGCCAAAAAGGTGTGCCTTGTTATTCTAAGAGGCCTCCTATAAATGTTGAGAATCTGAAGTTTGTAGTTTTGTCTGAGACTTCCTTTTGCTCAGCTGAAGCTTAGTAAGATTGTATCATTTGAGACATTTCAAAAGGTGAAACTCTAAGTAGGAAAGACACAAAGTCAAAGAAGCGCTCAGCGTTTACGCTGCCAGAAGTGCATATTGTTGTTGTTAATGCTCTGTATGAGTTAGAAATCAAATGCCATTCAGCTTAAAACCGACTGTCTTGATCAGATTTAGTAGACACTGGCTCGGCTCCAGCACAGTCACTTATAAATAGCCAAAAGGTCTCCTTCTTTCAACTTTGTGGAAAATTCCATCTGTACACGAGAATAACACAATTCCATATTTCTCTTTATCTCTTTACAGTAGCAAGTAATCTGTCTTTCTAAGCAATTTAGATAGAGTAATACAGATACGTAAAATACTAAAGAAAAAAGAAAAATTGCTACACGATTTATTGGCTGTTTGAAGTATATTAATCTTTATTTTTAGTACAAAATATGGTCCGTGCATGCAAATTCTTTGTTGTTTTAACTGATCGTGAATGTCTCCAATCACTGATTTTAATGTATCCGCAGCTCAGAAATGGGGGTTAAGCGGAGAGAGAGTGGGGTTATAACGTCAGATATGGGTGAGAATTGGCTTGGACTAAAAAAATCATCAATGGAGTGAGATATTGCACCCAACGTAACTTGCAACTTTGACTCTTGACTGTGTAAGCAAACTTATGACGACAAAAGTAGTTCAAGAGCTCGCTCGCTCCCCATAACCTACGTCACACGTTACCTTCGTTTACCGCTGACAAGTCGACAAGCAGCCACGCTCAATGACCCGAAACACCCACACACAAACTAGAATTTCTCGGACAGTCAGCGCGACACAAGAAAAAAACTTTTAGACATATTCTCAACACCTTGAAGAATTTCATTTAAAAAGTGTTGATTTTAGAATTTATCCCCCCTTTAAGCAACCTTATGTAACCAGAAATAATTAATAAACTTGGACATTCCCTTTTCTACTCCTCCTCAAAATGCAAGGCAGAAATTCAGAAACTTAGATATTTTATAACTCTTGATCGTGAAATAAATTATCCTCTATCGAATAATTAATGATCTTCGAACTTTGAGTTGATCGTGTTTTCAAGCATCCAATGGAATTGAAAGTATGTGAGGAGAATTTGTAGTTTGATCTCCTTTTTTATTGGTCTATCCTAGCTTATTTCTATAAAAGAAAAGGAAATCTCGCCCAGGTTTCTCTGTTTTTTTAGTTTGTGGCCTTTTTCTCTCATCACTTCAGTTCGTGAACTTAAAAAACTCCTGAGTGGTTCTATAACTTAACAAAGCGCGTAGGATGGTTTTTAACTTCTATTAGTAACATAGGAACAGTAACTGCAACGACTGCTATACAATACTCAACGATAACCAGGGTGAGAAGCCGAGCACGGCCAAAAAGTACATAAGCCAACAAAACTACAAATATTTGACCTACTTGAATAAGGTCAAATCAATTTTGCTTAGACAAGTTCGATTCACGAACAAGATGTTCTCAGCTCTGAGGGGGCTTTGAATACGATCTGTTTCCATGTTCAGTATTCTGATCAGCGAACTTACATGAATGAAGTTCAAAATGAAGCGAATAAAGCTACGGCTTAGATCTACCGTGCATGGTACAATCGAGTTAATGCATGGGACTCCATCTCTTGTGACTTCAACGGTGAGAGACTGGGTCCAATTAGACTGTAAAACGGACAAACACCATGTGGAAACGAAGAGGGAGAAACCTGTCTGAATAGCAGTTGCTTTTTCCAAACGGAACTTTGGTGCAGAACGTCGTTAGTTTGTACTTGGGCTCAATGTTTTTTTCCACAAATTAAATACCTTCTAAAAGATTACAAGAAGTACCGTAACCGAAACAGTAATCGAGAACTCGTTTTTTAGTCATTCTCAAGGCAGGTTTTTCAGTGGCAACGAAGAAACACAAAACATTTACACGATGCTACGCTTAAAGCTTGGTGTACCTTACGGCCCGAATTGAAGAACTCTTCAAGACTGGAATATTCTTTCAATCCTACATATTATTGATCGCAATAGAACATTCTAGAATGGACCTTGTAATTTTTTTCATACTCTTACCAATATGTTTTCGGGAACTTATATCTACGTCCTAAACACCTTAAGCCAAACCGGCGGCGCCAACTGATAAACACATTGTAGTTAATAGAACTAAGTACGTCAGTTGCGGATGTTCCACTTGACCTTAACTTCATCAACTCAGCTCGTGCGTGAGTTAACTAAAGGTGGTTAACTTAAGCGCAATACACATCTTCCCTTTACGTTCTAATGTAAACACATGCAACAAAGTGAGAGTTGCTTACTAAGTTAAAACCAAATAAATTAATACATGCGTACTCTAATAGATAGCTTGCTACATAGTTCCCACCTTTAAGACAAAGTGTCCCCTGTTTGGACATCAGTGTTTCGCAGTTAAACATAAGACATATGATATCGGCTACATGTTTTTTTGTGTGTAAATAGATGTGTGACGTTATTGAAGAATCAGCTGTTAAATTGGCTAAAATGGTCAACAAGTTGAGTTGTACTTGACTAATCGAGGCAAGACAACATTAGTCCATGCCGTTTTCTACTAAAATATGATAAACTATGCGGCAGGTCATATTGGTTACATAAAACCAAGAGCAGAATTGACACTCTCACCTGACTTGAACACTGCTTTCATTACTAAACACGCACTTAATAAACCGCATTGTATTTTGTATCTTTTTGAATGAGTTATTTCGTTTGTCCGTAAAAAGTGTATCGTCGATCATTAAGAAAGTTCAAGTGAGCAACTTGGACATAAGAGCAGAAATCAGGCAGTGCGTCTGCAAGACCTGATTTTCCGGCCTCAGATATTGGTAGATATAGATAGGGGAACTAGCATCTTTTCGATGTAAAATGTATATTTTTTTACAAATACGTAATAAACAGTGACAGGAATGATACAGTTGCTGTGAGCCAGAGGCTGGGTCCAAGAGTAGTAATCGTTGAGTAATAATTGTTCAGCGAATCTCTGAACTACTGCATCACCTTTTCTTCGTAATGAATATTCATAAGAGCTAGCACAGATAGCGTTTCTGTAGACATGGTGTAAAAACTGCACGTGGCTATTGTGTCTATAGCGCGAATACACTGTATCCTGAATGACATCCAGCATTATGCAAAGGGTACCGTCTACTAGACTGTAAAGGGGGCTCTTATAATAATAATAATAATAATAATAATAATAATAATAATAATAATAATAATAATAATAATAATGAAGCTTATATAGCGCTCGTTCAGGAGTTCAGAGCGCTTTACAATTGTTTGACTAATTTGACTAAGTGTAACATAAATGTGGTAA
>JAOBAT010124852.1:3734-37002 GCA_026413305.1 Hydrozoanthus tunicans
ATGGAAGTAAGTTGATTCTTTTTTCTAGAATTTCAATTAACTTGGTTCTGAGTGTGTTAAAAGAAATGCCCAATTTGATTCGACAAACTGAACTTAGTTAAACATTCTAGACATGTTTTTTACACTTAAGATAGTTTTCACTTTAAATGTACCGTTCAAGTTTCTTAAAAATGTAGTTTTGAGGATAATCAAAGTAGTTGTTGAGTAGTGATCCTGGGTTTTACTAACAAATGATAACATGTTAATTTTTAATTAAATTGTCAGGTCCAGAAAAATAAGACGAGGTCAAAGGGAACTTGTATGAAACTTTCGAAGAAAGTGAAAGAAAGGGGCTATGAATATTGACAGTGAACACTATGGTGTTGAACGAAGATATCCAGAATGCAAGCTTGTTGCTGATTGAAATTAATATGCTATAGCTCTTCATTAAAAACAATTTTGTTTAATTTTTTGTTATCGTATTGTGCTTAAGCAGCATTTAATCTCAGACGGAAACAAGGGCAGTGGATTAGACATGTGAAAAGAATTGCAGTTAACACCAAGAAATAATCTACGTGGCAACCATCTGGAAGTCGAGGGAGACCAGGCGGTGGAGCAGGGGCAAAACCAGTTTTGTTGAAGAAGTTGGAGGAAAACGGCACGACTGGTAAGGCGTGAGAAAAATGGAGGAACTTTGTCAGCGTTCTATGCGATACTTGAAGAGGTGATCTGTGACGATGATTATGATGATGACGACGATGATAATGATGATGACGACAATGATGATGATGATGACGACAATGATGATGATGATGACGACGATGATGGTGATGATGACGACGATGATAATGATGATGATGATGATGACGACGACGACGATTATGATGATGTTTAAACAGTAACTGTTGCTCAGACTCGAAATTTCTGGCAACAGTTTCCGACATCGATGGATCAAGCTCTAAGTACTTTTGCATTTGGTGCAACTGTACCAAAGAAATAAGGAAACAAAAAAAACAATAAAACAAATAACCTTGATGGTAAGTACACTGAAGTTCATAAATTGTTAGGTTTAAAAACGTCCAAAGTAACTCTTGAAGTTATGATGACATTTTTTGATGGTCTAACACTGTGTCTTTTCTTTATATAGTAGTTGACTGGCCAATTGAACAGGACCTTGCTTTTTGCTCGCCCCTGTGCGAGAAATACAGCATGAATGACTGAACAGGATGCAAGATACCACTACCGCTGGCAATAGCCTTTGAGTCTGTGCAAATTGACACCCTACACCTGTTCTTGCGCACCAAGGGCCTTCTTTTCACCAGGTAAATCACAAATACCATAATTTATTTAACTTTTTCTATTCTAAAGTGGGGCCAATAATGAGTTCGTATTTTATCGTAACCATAATTTCTATAAGTGTTATTTGAGAGAGCTTTCATTGTTTGTTTTATTAAAATAATCCTTCACTCCTTGGGGAGTCAGGTTAGATTAGTCGATTAGTTACGTATTTGAATGAAGCATTCTTGCTCACATCTATAAAAAACGGGTTAACCTTTGATATTTAAGTAGAGCATGTTAGACCTATTGCCTTCCATGTAGAGTCTTGCATCAAAATATTTTCCACGCCAACTGAATCGCAACAATGTTGAATTAGGTTGGCATTTGATAAATATTTATTATATTGGTCTGCTAATTTCAGTTCAATGAGGCTTTTTTCATTAAATAAATACCAATATGAATCTGGAAATCATTCAAGAAGATCTTGCAACACAAAATAATCACAAAGGTTGTCAGTTAAACTAGACAATTTATTTCAACGTTTTTTAACTTAACTTAACGTAATTTCGTGAAATGCCCCGATGGAGCAATTAGAAGGAAATAATTGCACTTTACTAATAAACTGCACATGGCTTAATCTAATAAATTAAAGCTGCTTAAGAACTTACCAGTCTTACGCGTCTACTGTGAGAATATGTAGTTTGGAAATTACTAATCTTAATTGTAATAAGTATATTATAGGATTTTCAATTTCCCTAATCACGGCTTATAATACAAAGACCTTTACGGGACTTGCCATGGGAAAATAAACAATTAAACCCGAGTGTAATGGTCTGGTAATTTTAAAGTTTTCATTAGGTTTTTTGTCTGGTTTTCGCCGGGTCATGACGTTCTCCACCAGATTCCTATTCCTTTCTAAAATTTCTACCAGAGAGGTTTAATTTTAGACCGTAGATTTAGATACAAATCTAGTGAATTTTCAAAATTACTCAGAGCCCAGCCGGGATGTTTTAAGGGAACCATGCTAAATTAAGATAACTTCCTATTCAATTGTTTTTAAGAAAAGAAAACATTCGAGAAGCAGGCATAAAACAGATAAGGGAATACAAAAACCTTACAACCGTTGACATTGAGGGACATTTTGTGGGTAAAAGTTTCCCTCATCGAAGCAAAAATTAGAACTAGAGCGAATAAAAGATTTGGAAATATTTGGCATAATCGCAACAATGGTTTATAAAAGGTAAGTCATTAATGGACCATTTTTGATTGATGACTTTGTGACCCCTTTTAATCAGAAACCTGAATTCGAAGATTTAGAGGAGTCATCGTTCGCCTCGTTACCAACATCTCTCTTAGCTAACAAATGAACCTTCTTTGGAAGCTTTATTATCCCTTATAGCTTTTTCAGGTTTTTATAACTCAGAAACTGGTACTATGGACTATGTTTGTGCCATCTTCCTTGTTGACAAAGTAAAACATGAAGCCTAGCCATTCAAGGCCTAAAATGGCAAATGTTTCTGTTGGTATACTTTCCTAATGACTATCCATATTTTCTCGAACTAGTATTGTGGACTTTGTTTGTGCCATCTCCCTTGTTGTTAACCGTAAAACATGCAGCCTGTCCCTCCAAGGCTCAATGATGGCAACTTTCTGTTGTTAAACTATGCTAACTAGTACCCACGTTTTCTTGAACTAGTATTGTGGACTTTGTTTGTACCCATCTTCCTTGTTAGCACCGCAAGACATGCAGCCTAGCCCTCCAAGGCCCAAACATAGCAATTTTCTGTTCGTATAATCTCCGGACTGGTAACTACATTTTCCTCTTTTTAACAGTTTGTAGCAGAGTTCTGCTTTTCGCCTTCACCAGTTTTTGCTTTTTTTATGGATTGCTTTTCTTTGATTACCACATAACATTTCTTATTCAAATGTTATAGGGAGAAGCTTGATGTAGATAAGCTGGCGGGAACTGAAAGGATTAGAGTGCAGTTTCCCGCGAATCAACTATCATGGCTTCTAGCTCTGACCTGGCCATCATAGTCGGTTCACTGTTTGAGTTCTCCCTATTAACACTAACAAAGTTGAAGGCCGAAAGCGTGCTCTGGAGTGACTTTAGCATCCTGTGTTCACAGGTTACGTAACGCCTGAATTCTTCCCGAAATTTTTCATGACAAATTGTGTATACAACTGGATTACTGGCGCTGTTCGTGAAAAGAATCAAGTTCGTGATAGAAATAGTTTTCCAAACGTGCGGCCACTTTTCGCCATTACCGAAATCCAACCACAACCACATGATGTTGTTGGGCAAGACACACACTGCGAAGAGCAGTGTCACAATTACTAGCATGCGCACAACTTTTTTAGCGTCCTCTTGCTGTGCTCTGTTAAGCACAGAGTTATTATTGATGCCCTTTTTTGGAATAATGCATTTCCGCAATTCTATAGCTATTCGTATGTAGGCCATTAGAATGACAGAAAGCGGTACAACGTATTGGCATACAAACAGACCTACAGTGTAAGCCTTGCGGTACTCGATCTTTGGCCAGTCTTCGCTGCACGTCCCGTTCTTGTCCACATAAAGTATCGTTACATATGGTGTGGTTAACAGGCCAGACGTGAACCAGATGAGAGCAATTACCAGTGTTGCGTTCGACTTTGTCATTTGTCTTCTTAGGGGATGCAATATGGCCCAAAATCTATTCAAACTGACAGCTGTCAAGGTGAAAACTGACGCAAATAGAGACATGGTTTGCAAGGGATAGATTACTTTGCAGAGTATCGGTCCGTACGGCCAGAGGTAACCATTTTCCTGTACTGGAATATCGAAGGGTATACAAATACACGTCACGGCTAGGTCTGCCACTGCTAAATTAAGGATGAAGTAGTTGATCACAGTACGCATGCGTCGACGCTTGACAATAACAATGACGACAAGTGTGTTTCCCACAATGCTTACCAGAAAGATAATGGCATAGATGGACAGCTTCATCACTTTGAAGCTGAGACTCTCGCCAGTTTCATTTTCATCCGACACTACACCCGTGGCATTTGCTGACATGTTCTGTCCGGAGGCGGGAACGGTAAAGTTCGTCATTTTCCCTGTCATTAATTCAATAGGTTATCACAGTCGCCAAACGTCTGAATATCAAAGTATGGAAAGCTGTGTTTCTATCAATATCTGTTGTTCAACTTCTTGTGACAGGTAGCATTTCAAAATCACTGTAGCGTTACACACGGCTTATTCAATGATTCCTTATACCTCCTCGAGTACTTGAGCGAGTCGATTACACCAAGCCTGGATGTAAAACAGAGTTTTAATAAAAGTGATCTCTTTCGCGGAATGTTGCTTCAATACTTTATACATGTCCTAGGGACAAGCGGGTATCAGAGAACATCTGCTACATAACGTGGTTTTCTGTGTAGTTTATATACAAGTTATCAAGCTTACCACAGATTACCGATTAGTAAATCCAGATGCCAAAATAGATGGTGGTAATGGACAAGATTGTCACTAAAATTAACCACAAGAACGTGTGTAGCTAATTCTAACGTCTGGAATTTGACCTGAGACAATGATAAGTTTTAATCCTTCCCAGAAGTGTTTCATCCTGGAATCAAAATGTTATACATACGCAGTTAGATATTTGGTCAAGTATATTACCTTGTTGATTTAATACTACAAGTTTAAGATCGCAAATACACTTCAACACCATTCAAGTTCGGTAGTTTACTCAATAAAAATCTTATCTGGTATTTTGAAATGCTCATAAAGCCTCTTGCATTTTTCGACGGCCTAGATTCTAAGATTGCCAGTTAGTTTAAGTACAGAGTAAGGCGCGAGCGATGGATTTTAAAACCTTGCTGTTTTTCCTGGTATTAGATGCTCCATAGACTGCTTGAAACGGCCTGACATTAACATTGCACACCACATTATTGAACAGAACTTAGAAAATCTATTCGCGCAGTTGACTTTAAGCGTAGCAAACATAAAGTCTGAAGAAAACAAACAATTGTTAATCTAACAGGGTTATCTCATAGGTCAGGATATTTGTCGCTACACGGTATTCCTCCTTATTGGCTTGTTCTCTGTGGGAAAGAGTCGTGCCGATAGCATCAAAATCTTTGAAGGAATGCCTACATATTTCTCGCGTATCAGAGCTTAATAAAATCAAAACTCGATTTAGCAAATTTTTTCAATGTTCCTTTAAATGATTTGGGAGTGATTGTTATGTCTTGCCGGAGCGATCGATTCAATCTGCTGCCATTGAATTAGTTTTTTTTTTTAAATCGCAAGCTTAGCAAATGCTCTTCTTTGATCTATGTTGGATTCTTGATCATTAATGAAGACCATACCCGCCAAGGTTCAAATGATAACTATATTCAATGACCGCAAAACGAACCAGTTTCTCCCGAGGACATGACACAGTTTCAAACTTATTAGATAAGAGTTTCAAATATTTTCCTCTGCTTTCCTTTGACTCAAACGCTGTCTGCCCTTAGTTCAAGCTTTGCACACTTAAAACCGTCTGTGTTTAAAAAGTACAGTTCTCAGCTAGGCCTCAGTTCGAGCAAGATTAAAGCGCTTAGCAAGTCAATCAACAAAACTCGAACAGCAAAAGTAAGTCCAAGTTAAAATTGAATAGCTTGATAGCTCATAGATATGTTTTCAAACTTGTTACAAGGGTTATTTGACATCGCATTCTCCTACCTATACACGTAGAAGAGCCAATTGGGTTGTCGTGAGCTGTTCTGATAAAAGCAAACATGCCAAGCACAAAAAAATCGAAATGCTCTCGTGAAAGTTGTTGAAGACAAAGGAAGGCGAATAGAACGCAATCGGGGAATAAAGAAAGCGAAACAAGAAAATGAACATCTTACTTTACAGAAAAACAAGCATAGCACGAACTACTCGATCAGTATAATCAGAGATAAACACCAATTTAAACTTTATGGCAGCGTTCTCGTAAGTTATGCCAAATAAACTGAAAGACGTCTCTTTATTCATTTATACCCTTGGCTAAAATGTGTAATAATGTGGATAGTCTAGAGTATTTTCTGATTTAAATCAACGTTTTAGATTGATTGTACGCGCAGTAGTGTGGGCGGCAAGTTGATATCCTCGCCGTATTAAGAAAAGAGCTACTCTCGGAGTTCATATGGCGCAGTATTCACACTACTTTAGTCATGCAATGGACGTTCTTGAATAAACTTTAATAACGCTCAATTTTTTATGGTTTTTATCAAAAACTTATGGTTGAATACAAAATAACTAACCGTTCAAGAAAACAATGAAGAATCGGAGACTGGCGATTTTACGAAGAACTATAAACATGTTGTTGCCACCGGACCAGACTTAATTTCAATGACTTCAGAAAAATTGCTATTTCGTCATGTAAAGTGTGGCAGCTGCAATATTGAATACAAAAAGATATGCTAGCTCCAGTTTTATTTGGTTAGAGATTTTGTCAATTTAATGAGTTTTAAATGCATTATAAAGAACTTAGCATTACAACCTTGGAGAAAAACCAAACAAACCTAACGTTGTGTTGTAAAATCAAATAAGTTGAAGGATTATATTTTAAACAAAGATGTTCAAGCCATAAAATGAATTTTGTATTTAAGAACGGGTATAGCCGCGCGAGTTAGAGATAGCGACGTAGTAAACCGACACTTGACCCTCGAGCAAAAGTTTACGTAATACTTTGAACCAAAAAATAATTTACTTGATATAAATTTAACTTTTGACGTTGTATATTAAGTCTTGAATTACTTTAATGGCCCTGTGCCATTTCAAACATTAATTACTAGATCTTTAGAGGCACAGAAGCACAACATTTTTGTGTTGAGAAAGCCTGAAGCTGTTGAATAGTTTAAGTTGTATTTTGTTTTAAAAAAAAGCGATAAAAACTGAACACAATTACAATATATTTCTTGAAGTTGAGTTTATCGCTATATTGCGTTCGCGAAAAGCAATCTGTTTGAAAAAAGAAAAACACATCTAAGTATTGCATTATATCGGACGAAACGACTTCGGATTTCTCAACTCCGGCTTCAGTGCCGCAAATGAGTAGGCGAGAAACACGCAGAACGCTCAGAACAGATTTAATCGCTCTAGTACTAGTAGTAGCGCACTAAACTATATTTCTCATCACAAAATCACAGATACTTACCATGTGTTCATGTACCATTATAACACTTTTTTTCTCCAAACTATTTGACATTGTGTTCCTAACTTCTGTGGCAGATAAGTTTGATCGTCAAATAACACATTCTGCGGAAAAGGTCGCCTCTTGGTAAAAGAAATGCAAATTGTTTTAAAGAAATGGATCCGAGCCAGTCGCACTTGAGATTATAAAAAGCGTGAATTTCTACTACCAAAACAAAAAGTAAAACTTGTCAGTTTTGCGCCAAGAGAAAATGATTAATGAGGTTAGTTTTTCTGTTTTCTAGACAAACTTGATTACCTATTAAGAAAAAGTTAAACAATTGGAAGTCAATAAGAAAACGAATTATGGAAAATTTATCTTCATCACTAACTGATCTCTAAAAATAGCGTAACGAAAAACTTGTTGGGTATTTTTTTTCCGGAGTATTCTAATTTTTGGAAGATGAAATCGCCTCGAGATTGGTTTGTTTCATGCTTGATAAGATAAAAAGGTTCTTTGCGATGTCAGACAGTTTTGTCTCTAGGTAATTGGTTTGTTAAACTTTCCCCAAGCCGCCTCTACTTTCTGTTTACATCTACAAAACGGACGCGACATGAGGGATCTCAAAATATGTTACAACGTAGATTTCTTGCGGTAATTTGTTTTTCATTTTCAGGTTCTTCATTAGTAGGCCAATATCTATTTAACAATACTGCTACATATCATCTTTCAATCATTTTGGAATAAAAAAACCCTTTGCTTTTGTTTTCCAAGATTTCAATCAGATATAGGACTGCTCCAGAGAAAGTCCACGGCATCTTTGAGGTTTTTCCGCCCGCGAACAAATTTTAATTTCTCATTTTAATGAACAAACCGGTCGCACTTGGTTTTTAATTGTGATAAAAGATTTCTAGCCCGTCTCCGCTCTGTTTGCTTGCTTTTAGTAACAAAAAAACAGCGACCATTACTGCTAAGTTGCTTGTTCCGTTTGAAGATGTAAGATCAGTAGGGACTTTTCATCGCACTCGTAAAACGATGCAAAGCCAGTTTACAATAATTTTAGCTTGAAATTCCCGTAAGTACAAACTCCGGTACAAAAAGGAATACGACATTTAAAATTTAGATGGATTACCTTGCGGCTCGTTATCATTCCAAATTTGAATTGACCATACGGCTTGAGGCAAGCAAGTAAGCGAACTGCTTGTGCGATCTGGCTGAGATGTAGAAATTAGCTGTTTTGCGCATGCGTGCGTAATGATATAGAAACAGCCAGTAAAATGGCACAAATTTCTCACGGTTAGAAGGAACTTAGCCCCTGTAGTGGACTCTAAAATAGTAAGAACCTCAGCCATAGACAGTTTGGCCCATTCAGCATGGTATAGCTAGCAACCGAGGTTTGAATTTCCTCATACATACAACTAGAAAGATCGGTAACTTCATCAAGAGTTTGACCTTATTACAAGTTACTCAATAGCACGTTGTTTTTGATACGTAAGCCAATGAAATACACGATAAATCTGTTTTTAAAAAATAGTTAACATAGCGGATTAAAAAAAAGATCCAGCGTTTATTGAGCAAGGCGCTATGAGATTTAAACATGGCTGGCTTGATTGACACTTTGTCTTTCCCGCTTAAAAAACAGCCGGTAAACAAGCTTGCATTAAGTCAGTGTAACCTCGTCATGAACCTAATTTTGCAGCCATGCATGGTTCTCATTGAAAAACCTTGCAAGCAAATCTAGCGTAAAAGCAAATACCGTAAGCGGTTGGACGAGCAAGAACTCGGCCAAGAAACCTGTTAGCGGTGGTGATTTAAAGAATAAATTGCATAAATTGCTAAATGCATTCAGTCTAACTGACAGAGTCGAATCTTGTTTACGTTAAATCAATGAATGTTAATAATGCTGTCTACACTACACTAGCGAATAATTTTTTTTTCAAACAAACAGGTTTACTTTATCTCACTCATTTAGCACTCTGCGACATATCTTTCGCGAAAACACTTCAAATCAAACAGTGACAACTTTTGTTCTTTAATGTTTACTGTTCCGTGTTTTCTCTTAAAGATGATAAAATTGTTTTGCTTTCATCAAGTAAACCGATTTGTATTTGTTACACGTAAAGTTCTTTTTGAAATCATTAACTAAATCGCTGTCTTAGAGTTTGTCTTTTAAAACATATTTAAAATCATATGTTAAAATATGTTAATGACTTCAAAGTAAATTATGCAACTTATTGCAACTCTTGAATTTGTTCCACAGGAGGTTTTGCGAAACTATAAACTATAAGAATAGAAAAGAACCTCAAACAAACCAAAATTTCATTCGATTTTATAAACAAGACAATTTCTTTTTAAAAATCCTCGAGTGAAGAAATGCTTCAGGTTTTCTGCCAGATCGAGAGCGGAAAACCTTACAGATGGAGAGTCAACTCTTGCAAAATCGGACCCACTGTAAGTCCAACATCGCGCTAAATTGATTTAGCATCTTTTACCGTAGCGTTACTTTCTTCATAAATCTTCCCTCGATAGCTCAAACCCTAAATTTCTGAAGCCTTTTTCGTTTCTCTTGACTGAAGTTTTAAGTTTTAATTAACCATGAAACATCTTGAAATAGAGTTTAAATATATAGTGCACTTTATCCAAGTCGTAACTCCGTAACTCGTTTTTTAAATTACTCCGTCGACATAAGCTTACTGTTATATAACTATAGAAACTTTCAAGGAGAAATGAATGGAAAAAGAGATTTGAGATGATAGGGTTTTCGGGAATAACACGAAACGAAAATGAAATTACTTCGACTATGGCTAAGGTTCGAATTACATGTAGATCTGACTGACTAAAAACACTTATCGGAAAGTAATACTAAAATAAGATTATCTTAAGATATAATTACATTTATTCTGTAAAATGATTTCATTTTAAAAGTGTTGCATTCGTCTTTTGGTATTTGATGAATATTTTGACAGCTCGATTACCGAATAAAAAAATTAATGTATTGATCTTCACGCTGCCACAGAAGCCACACAAATAAGAGAGAGTGCAAACAACGTTTTTTTTTCAAAAGAAGCAGTTACTTGTTTTTAACTTTTTGACGATTTCAGCTCCAAAATGTTCTTAAATTTTCCGTGTTATTGATAATTTAAACAGTGGACTAACTGCCCGAAGCAATGAAATACGTATACATGTTTGAATTTCTTATCGCGGTTACGCAGTAAAAAGAGTATTTTATGGAAATTGCACGCGCATGCACGATTTTTACTTGCATCTCAATCTGTGTACGAAGATTAGACTAAAATAATTGAAAATGTCCGCTAAAAATTTCAACCTAGTGATTATAGTAGCTTGTTCTTAAGTCGTGGAACAATCTCAGCCTTGTTCTTATGAAAATAAGCGTGTATTTGTATAGTTTGTATTAATCTCTAAAAAATTTACGTGCTTGAAATGATTTGTTGTTCTCTTAGAGCGCTACAGTTCGGAGTAAGAATAATCTCCTACCTGACAAAGCTGTGGAAAATATGTCAATTAACAAATCTCTGCCAAGTGTATCTCGTGTGGCTGTTAGAGTTGCGTGACCGGGTGGTGTTTACAAATTATTAGTGCAAAAAATGACGAAAAACATTACCCGATTAACTAAATTTTTGAGGTAGTTCCAAAAACATATTAGCTATATACCAGCAAATATAGATAATACATTTAACAAAACGAGATTTAGCAAGCCAGAAAACCCACAAGACTCACTGAAGAAGATTTACTGCTCAATATAGCGAGTCTTGTTGCTCACAAAATTAATCTGTATACACGCAAGAATTATATGAATCAAAATACCTGATAAATTGTTTGAAGAATGTCCTGTTGTAACTGCAGTAAAGTCTGTCTGTCAAAAGCGAATGTTTTAAAGTTATCTAACCTTTTGAAGAACAACTCCAACTAGTTTTTTCCGTGACCTGGTGCGGAATATGCACACGTCGAGTTGAAAACTTACCAAAAACTGAAATTTAGGTCCATCTGCTGAACACGTCCTGTACCCCAAATGCTTTCTACACATTCTCAATCACGCATTACTTAAGTACATCATACACTAAAAATTTCTGTCACGTGCTATAGGAGGCAATCACGAATTGAATCAAAACCAAACACCCATTTCCTGAAGGTTGCATGCCACTGATCAAAAAATTAAATGCGACAACAAACTTAGACAATATTCTCTCCTAGTTATGTCACTCGCGGGTTAAAACGCCTTAACAGGCACATTAATATTTAAGTTTTGAACTGATGAAATGGGTAGCTGTCAGTCAGTTGAAGACAAAAAAGATTAAGCGCAAATTAAAATAAAAATGTTTGTCATCCTCGCATATATTTGAAACGATCTTAAAGAGCTTATTATATAGAACAAAGAATTACCCAAAGATTTGCTATTGTCTAAGGTAAATACGATTTGAGTTAAGTCTGAGAAAAATTTGTTGTGAAGGTTTGCAAACAACAACTCACTTAGGAAAACTATAGTCGCTATATTATGGAGCATTAAACGACTATATAAAAACGAGAAATTGACCGACAGACTCTTGACTTAGAGCCTTTTCACATGAGATAAAAAACAACTTGTTAAAAAGCCCGAAGTTTATTACACTATTTAGAGCAAAGAGACAAAGTATATTAGAATTAATAGATTGAGTGTTTTTGGCACATTAATCAAGTGCTTAAATTTACGAAGCATTTAGAGAATGGTGAAGCAATCTTGAAAGACATGTTTTCTAAGCGTTATTGTTGAAATAACCAGCAGCAAGAAAACTGCCTTTATTTTTCAGTCACTGTGATCGTTTCTTAACACCTTTGACGTGAGCCAAAGAATCTTTTATGCAAAAAACAAAGGCGTTCGTGGTTTTAAACGTGACATATTTCTCTCGTGAGCTGTGCTCTGTTGAGAGAAATATTCCGGATGAATAACCATTGTTTTGCTTTCATGAACTAATTGATAACTTCAGGACATGCAAGAGCATAAAATTATGTTAAGTAAAAAGGTTTTGGTTTGAATCTGCTTTAGTGCTGACAACTTTACAAAATGAGTGTAAAAGATCACAAAACTAGCCTCATTTCTTCGCATAATTGCTTTAATTTTTTAGCTAAGAATATCTGCAAGTCTGCACACGCTTTAATTATAGGGGTCAAAGCCTCTGCTGTTGTATTTCAGCACTTAAGACTAATGTCATCTGCGGAATTACTAAATGTATAACCGAGATCTTAAAGCCAATAACAGCTAATTACAAAAACAGAAATACTTCAAAGTTATACAAGCTAGCTCTACGCAAATAGACTATAGTACCCAAACGAAATGACTTATCTTTTCTGGCACCTTTGACCCTACGGCTGCATGAACTAGTTTGCAAAACCTTAAAGCCTTCGGGGCAAAACCTGTTTCGTAGAGGTAGCGACTTTTAACCGCTTAATAACTTGCTATCATCATCTTGTTTAAGCAATCAGAACCTACCAGTACTTTCTCTAAGCCTCACACAAAGGTCCGAGTTAAATAACTTCATATCATATTCCACACATTGTGAAAACAGTGCAAGTGGTCAACAGAAATAGTACTCAACTCTCGTGTTAGGAAACCCTCAAAATTCATGAATCAGTCGTCGATCTTTATTAAAGATATTTTATTTTGCCATTGTCTTAATATAATTTTAAAACACTGTAAAAACAGTGTAACGCAAAGTGAAGCTCTTGGAAATCTGGTAAAGTATGTTTAGTTGGTGTTAATATGTTTGTGTTTTTTTGAAATGAATGTTTTTCCAGATCTAATTTTTTGTTAAACCTATTGTACAGGTAAATTTTATGCAAACCAAAAGAGGCCACCCCTTTGGCTTGCAGTCCCTCAAATTAAGACATCTTTCATTACTTAATTTGGGGCCACATTCAGTTCGATACCGATGCACACAATGCATAGATTAGTACAGTTGCTTCTTGATCGTCTTTAGCATTTGTAACAACGTTTACTCGAAAGAAAAAAATCGATTAAGCTTCTGGGCTTGATAGTTTTGAGCCCAAATCTGAACCATCTGTTCAAAATGTTAATAAAATAAAGCAAAGCTGCCAAAAAGAACTAGGGTTGTTGATTAATTGTTCTAAGTCATTTTACGGTAGCCCGGCAGATGTTGCAAAGAGCTTTTTTTAGCAAGTGAAAAAGGTACCACAAAAGCTAATAATTTCTATATCAGCTGCTATTTGATGAATGCATATATGTATCAAGCTGAGAATCTTAGGGTTTCTGGGCCTTCTCAAAAACCATAACGTGTTAATATTGTAAAAGTATTTATAGCGATTGATATCAGCGCTTAAAACTTTTTTCAAATATGCACCTACGAGGTTTTTCGACGCGCGACTGCCGGACTGTTTCTTCAAAAACGAAAAATTTTCTGCCGAGGCTTGAATGGATACTAAAATCATGCCTTTCTTAAACAAAGTATCAAAAAAATGCCAGAAGTTGGACTAATCATCTAAATTCATAACCATGCTTCTTGTTGACACAGTTGCCGTACAAAACAACAAAACATGCCATAGAAATGAACAATAACACACCAACAGTTGATAAATAAATTTGTCTTAAAACTGAAGTTGGAGGCTACCTTACGCTACCTCCAGGTGTTGATTATCCTTTTCGATGCCAGTTGTATTGATAAATTCTCCCAACTAAACCCATTTCTATGGAACAGGTTTGGGAAAATTTTGCTTTTCATCTTCAGACGGTCACTTTGACCAGTTTTCATTTTCTCATTACTAAATGTCTATATTTGTATGTGTTTTTGTAAAGAAATTTTAGATGTTGATAACTGACTGGGACTGAAAGCGTTAATTTCACTTTATATCCCTTGGCATCTGGTTCATTCCAATCATTAATCTAAGTTATAGAGTTTATAAATTCACTTTAAAGTGCTACTGAAGAGAAATCTTTATACTAGTTTAAAATGTCTAAAATCAAAGTTTGATCCGTTTAATTTCCGCTTAGACGCTCGTTATTGGTTTTTAAAATAAAATTCGTGGAGAACTCACGAATACAAAATACCTTTTCTAACGCAAAAGCTGCGAAACCTTTTTAAGCTCATTAGATGTGTTGTGCTACAGGATTTGAAAGGCGGGAGATCAATCTTGCTTTCCCGATCAAATTCAAATGATCATGGCGAAGTTTGCGTGGCTGTTGGCCCAGTGTTTGAGCGAGAAACTCACTAGCTCGCTGTAAACTCAAGTACAGAGCAGCTTGGAGTCTTTTCAAGCCCCGTGACGTCACAAAACACCGGTTTTTTTCGTACTGAATGCACTAATTTGAAAGCTTGTTTCGGGGACTTAAAATGGTCAGGTAAGCACTTTTATCCATTCACAGTTTAATAGAATTGTTTGAAAAGCCCTTAGAGCTAAAATAATCAATACCAATGACACAAAGGCTTCAGTAGCCCTTTAATGAAAATGTTATTACCTAATTCCCTTTTAATTTGCACAAGAATACTATTATAACTATGTATTACTATTGCTTTGAATTATTTAAGGCTATTTTTGTTACAAAGTTTATTATTACAAAAGTTTTGAACCTCAAATATTGCATTTCGAGCGGTCTAGTCGGTCCCGGTTAAATTGACCATATAAGGAACTGACTTTCTAGTGCTGCAAAGCTGAAATATGGTTCTGAATAAGTTTAAGCTAACCTTTTTTTGTAAAACATAAAAAAGGTAATAAAACAATTATTTCCTTCGCGCTTGTTGGGTATGATATGACTACAACCACACTTGGCTGTGGCTATTTACTATTTAGTATTCAGCATGCACTCGTGGAGTAATTTTTAAATATTATTATCAAATTACCAATAAGCTTATCAGCAGTAACCAAGTTAACATTCAGTTTACATTAACAATAATTTACTTTGACTTAATGAGTGTCTATTTTTTACAATTGAGTTCAGTACTAAAAATAATTTCACATGTTTGCTATTAAGTCAAATAGACGAGCGTGGAGCTCAATGATATGCACCTTCGGTGGCTTTAAAGTTCGGGACTTTTAAAAAAGGTTTAAAAGAGCAATCATTCCTATCTTAATTGAAGACAAGGCCGCCCCAAAGCTAACATTTTGGTCTTCGGAATTCTTTGATACAAACATCCTTGCGTAAAACTGACCGCGCCGTGATCGCTCACACTGATCACAGAAGAAAATACAGCTACGCGAGCTTTGATTCCTTTTATCGATAAGTAAAAGCGAGCATATGCTGAATAAATTGTTTACTGTATCAGCTTTTATCTTCTAATCGATATTTCATATCGCTCAACAACTTCTGCTGCTTGTGGTAAGGTTTAGCGCCAAATGATAGTTCCCTTAGAAAGCGCCATTCAGTTGAGGCGCGAAGCAAAGGAGGAGTAGTTAATTTGTTTAATTAGAAACCATTTAGTATATTACCTTTGAGTTTGAACCGACAAAAGGTTTTCCTTTTAACTCCTTTAGTTAACGTGTATAGACTACGAGATTGATATCCCTGCAAAAATTTAAGGACGTTCTTATAAAAACAAAACAGTGATGTTAGATTTAGAATTATAGAAAAGGACGACGAAAACACTGAACTAATACAATACCTAATATACTAAACGAATCGTTAAAAAATCCGTCAAAGTTTTTTTGGTTCAAAATCTTCGGCAGTTTCGCTATACTCGCTGTCAATAGCTCAATTGACAATAAGCAGCTTAGCCAATCAGTTTGCAGTATTCATGATAGTAGACCAGTTTGTTTCTACTAAAGTGCAATAGCAAGCATTAGAGCAGTTTTCTGTATTTAAGAACAGCACTACCTAAAGGTTAGTGGACTCGATTTACAATGTGTGGAAGAGCTAGAGGCGGTCATAGATAATTCCTTTTTCTAAAGATCAACGCTTAGAGCTTCTTCAAACCATCAGTTGAGACTGGTGACCCAAAACATTGATTGATAAGCACACCTTTGCAAAAAAAAAAAAAGATTTGATTTTTCACCTCTGGTAATCATTTCGCGTTTCAAGTGATGTTGACCCGAGCGATTAAAGTAACCAAAAATGTTGTATCTTTCTCGTCAAAACTACATAAATGTTTGCATACCAGCGACTTAAGATTAACACGAAATGTAACATTAAAACACCAACAAACCTATTTGAAAACGTTCTCCTTTGTAGTACTTGTCAAAAGGATAGAAATGAATGCCTAAAGAGCTTGACATGTATCGTATAGACACCGAGGAAGCCTTTTGACGGGCCCTCTTCATATTACAAACTCGTTGAGATACTGATTTACATATATACGTATGCGATACCTTCAAAGCAACCCGAAGTTTTCTCTTGTTCGTCGCTATGTTTTGTTTCCTAAACTGTTTGCCTAGAACTCCCCGCTAGCAGGCGTTAGTGAGCACATATTGAGATGATCAGCAGTAACTAATTGCGATACATTGTCATAGTGCTAATGGTTGTGTATTATGACTCGATATACAAACTCTCCTGTTACTTGACGAAAGAACATCGGCGCGACAGATGGGATCAATCAAAAACTAATTAATCGAGTTCGGACAGTTGACCCAGGCTAATTCCCGAAAACAATAAAAAATTCGGGTCCCTCTTTAACAGGAAGAAAATCCCTTTAATATCCTTAATTTGTAGGGATGGCCCGTTCAACGCTGGGCTGAAGAACTAGAAACTGGTGACACAATGTTTGTACTATCAAATTAAAGCAGTTTTCCTGTTTTATAATGGGCCGGGGTGCAAAGTGTTTAGTTTTAACCTCAACTACGCGGGACAGCGTTTTTACTTCAGGAAAATTGTAAATGAGGAGGTTTCAGGTTTCAATCTTCGTTATATTTGCAAACAAAACGACTTGTAATGGGAACAAAATGAAACAAAGAATACTCACCAAGCTTTATAATACTACTTAGTGAAAAATGTATTCTGTCTTTCGTATAAACACAACAGAACAATAGATCATATTCCCTAGTAACACTATATATCACAAAGGAGAATAAATTGTGGAACATCAGCAGTTCAAGTTAAGATATAGCCTTTTTCAACTGTAGGCTACTCGATCCCTCTGATTTAAGCCTTAATTTATTCAAAAATAGCCAATATTTCTTCGTAAAATCGTAAAAACCTTTTATGTCAATTTATTCTAGCCGGCGTAGCAGAAACTGTTTTGGCCAAAAATGGGTTTGTATACTTGACCGGGGCGAGCCAGTTGTAGTTATGGAGAACTAGGGCGAGATTTGAAGGAGCTTTCTCAGTCTAACTCGCCCTGTTTTTAATTGTTGCTCATTTTTGTGTCGGCGAGTAATTGTATCAGCTTGGCAAAAACCACTTAAGGTTTTGGCCGTCTTAACTTTCAGTCACAACGTGCTGATAGCTCCGCCATATTAGTCGATATCGGAGACACCGGTCGCAGGTTACATGTTCGCGGACACGCACTTCGATGTTATATATATTCAGTTTAGCGCGGGACCATGAACTTTTTGTTATGGCCCAGCCTTAAATATCCCGCAGCAGATCAGACCTAAATAATATCATCACTGTACCTTATCAGTCGAGGGTCATTAATGCGGCTGTTTTATCAGACTCGGCCCTGGCGCGTTTTTAGACTAAGTAGATAACTTGGCCAATCGTTTTACGTCCTTTTACATTTCCAAGGAGCATCACTTCACGTGTTTACAGTGACATGGATAGTTTCCAGGTGGTATAATTATAGTCGTTTGGCCAAGTGTTGACTTTAATGGAGTGCTACAAGGAATTTCGATCTCTTATGTTGAAGGCAATTGTGCACTGTTGATCACGCGACATTTCAATTGAGTCACTAACTTAGTAAGGAAATACTGAGCTGTAGTTAGAAGTGTGGACCAGCCATTCTAACGTTTGTGGTATTCATAAAACTGTTTTGCTACAAATATGATATTTTCCATGCATGGCATACAAATGTATCAAATACCCGACTGTAAATGCTAGAAAAGTCGTTTCGTTTTTACAATTCAGTAATGCAGCCGCTTATCAACTGGATTTAGTTTTCGTCTCATAAGAGACAATGTGAAAACTTAGTTGTGGAGATGTTTCCTTGATTGAGAGAATAATCAAGGATATCAAAAGAAAAAATGCAGGATTACGTGATAAATGGTAAAATCTGCTCTGTTTCACAGTGAGTATTTTGACCAAATAAGCTTAGCGTTTCAGTGTTAACTACTTTACTTTGATTCAAAGATCTTGTTACGTTTGAGCGCTGTATAACTCAGTAACTTAACATATTCAAACCTGCAAAACGCTGGCGAACGTCGGTTTAAGCACACGCAAAATCGAAAACTGACCCTTTGCCCAACAAAGATAAATGAGCAATATTTTTGTTTAGATTCGGTACAATTTGCTGATTTCTGGGTGACACTACGCTGTGGCTATGGCGATATAACATAAATACTCTGTCTTTAGCTGTAAACTCTTTAACAAAACATGTTATACTAAGCCAAAGTTGCAGGAACGAATGTTTTCTCACACGCTCTAAATGCCATTGATCAATTGTAAGATTTTAAAAATGCTTTTAAAATGATTTACTTACCTCGCTTAGTTGAAATCGGAACGTTCTTTAGCTTCTGTTGATAGTGCTGCGAGAGGTTTTAGGCGGTAGAAGACAGTTCTCTTTCACGATTACAAAGGTTAATCTATAATCATTGACCTGCAAAAAAAACTTTTAAGATAAAGTTCAAAGCCTCTTTATAATTATAGTAGTTTTTAAGCCAAGTCTAAGGAATTGAAACCATACCATTAATCAGTGTGCCTATAAATATAAGATTCGGGAGAATCTATAGGTGGCTTCTGTGTTTATTCTGTCACTAATCGTATTTATTTTAAAAAAGACGCCATCAAGAAGAAAGGTTACTATTTTGATCCGAGCGTTTTTCATGCTGCTTATTTACACAATTTGAGTAGGCCGATGAAAGAAGATTTGACTCCTAACAAGGGTTTCCGTACTGTATTTTTTTAAAAAAATGTTTCCGCTCACAAAAAAGAAAAAAAAAACAATTTTTCATAGTGTGCTTTACCTAGTAGCAAAATAGTCTTGCCGCGGCATTCTCGAGAAGCCGCTAGAGAAATACTAGAATGAACCCCAGTTCTATTAATACCTTAAAGTATTTAAATTTTTCTGTCTGATTGCTGCATGTTTGGAATTGTTGACTCAATCGATTGGTGAACACAACATCACCTGCTGAAGTGAAATGAAGCAAAGATGTACAGATTACTCCGTGTTTTCCTTTTAACATCCACTGACAATAACATCGACCTAATTTCAACCCTATTTGTACAGAATAAAACCTGGAGTTTCTTAGTTTGACGTCCGTATGACAAAGAACTGACTTACTGAACAGAATCCTATTTCCTCTTTGTGTGCAAATTAACATTGAGTTTTGTCAAAAAGATAACGCGAAGGTGTTCCAGAAAAAGTCTCGGTCTACGAGTAACAATGCAGCCTTCGTCACTAAACTGAAAACACCATATTGAAACAATTGCTGTTGTTTTAGCATTATTAATCATTTGACAAAGGTAAAAACTTTATTGAAAACAGAGACACTTACGAACAGTATTTCAATAATATAAAAAAAATATTAGTTTGACCTCGTGTAGTAATTAATGACGTAGATGCTTCAGCATAACATTTATTTCCCCTGTTAACAGTTCAGCTGGCCGTGTTTCTATTAATGTTTTAAATTACTTTCAACTTTTGTATTAAGATTGATGAAAAGTTCATTTAAAACTTCCTGACTTTAAAAGAAAACAATTTCTAAAGAGTTTATCGCAACGAAGACTGTAGCGCAAATATGAATATCGCTCTCAATTTTATACACGTAATATAAGAACCAGTAAATTTGGTCGAGGCTCATTGTTCTTTATTTTTTGGCGATTTAAACCTCAAATTGTTCTTAAATTGTTTTTATTTCTATCTTTGTGTTTAAATCGAAGACAGAAAAACTAAGCCGGCTAAGGTGTTGAAACACACCGCATTAGATAACGAATTTCCTCTTCGTGGATTTATTGTTCGCAGCCGAGTCATTTTCCCGAGACTAATGATAAACTGGGACCATTTCTTTTCATTCTGTGTTGTTCAGTTCAAAATTGAAGCTCAGTAAATTTAAATCAGAATTCAGTTATCCAGCCCAAACCTCGGCTTGTTCTTAAAGTGCTCATAAATTTTGACATTTTGACCAAACTGAGCCTCCTCAGTTGTTCTTTTAAATTTCTTCTTATAAAAAAAAACGTATACTTTATTCTATTTGTATTTCTCGCAAAAGTTACCACGATTTTTCTTTTCTCTACTAGTCCATTTCTAATTAAGGCGGGAGTACACCCAAAGCTCGCTTTGTGGCCACTTTTCCTCATCTTTCTTAGTCTTACGAATTTACCTCCGTCCATAATTAGTATCGCTTATAACACAGATGCTATGAAAGGGAATCAGCTTTAATATTTCTTGAGTTTTTGGATGAGTTTTGAGTTGTATTTTAGTTTTTTAAAGGTTGATGTTTTAAAAGAGATTTCTGAATTTGGCGATTTTTGGGAAATTCAAAAATTATTTTTTAAGTTAATATTTGATGTAAATCCACCAAACCGTCCTCAAACCAAAACTGTTCTAGTCCCTTGCCAGGAGAAACAGTTTGCTGACTTTACTTAACATTGTTCTTACTCAAATATCTTTCTTAAATTCCTCACTATCCAACAAAAATTTGGGTGTACTCCCGCCTTAGCCTAGCTATATCTTTTTCTCTCCTTTTCTTTTTTTGACATCTTGGTTCATTGGTGATTAGTATATATATAGCCTTAAGCCTACAGCTGGTTTCCATGTTTTTTTTTCTCTTCTACTTCTAGTTTTTTTCTCTTCTACTTTCTTTGTTTTTTAATACTTCTTTAGCTTTTCTTTCCTCCCACCCAACCCTTTTCAACGCCCTTTTTGCTTTTTACCCCGTGTTTTTCTTTTCTTCTTTTCCTTAATAAATTTCCCAGAATCAGGTGTTTCTTAACTCGAGACCTCCCCTCCCTCTTTCGTTTTGTTTTAGCTTCTTCAATCCTGTTTTTTGAAACTTTCCCTCTTTTTTACTGTCTTTTTTCTTCTATATTCTTCATCTTTGTTATTCTTAATTACCCGTCTGGGGACATTTCCGTATGTGGACAATCCTACTACACTGAACTTGTTAACCCTAGTCGGAAAACCGTAGGGGACTCAGAGACACTCTTCTTTTCCACTAGCTCGGTCTTGTACAGAGCTAGCAAACTGTAGTAAGTTTTTTTTTTAGCGGTTATGCAACACGTGTAATTTTACCGGAAAAAATTTAAAATCAAGGAAAACCATAAGCTAGCATAACTATTTAAAGTACTCTTTTTTCGTCGAATTGTAAGAGTATGGAATAGTTTGTCCAAAAACTTTAAAAACTGTAAATTGAAAACTCTAAAAAGGCTACTTTTAATTAAGAAATAAAACATGTTCTCCGTGCCTTCATAGCCTGGTGAAAACCGACGCGAACGTTTGGGAGAACTCGAGAGCAGATCAGTGAAAACCCGAGACGCAGTCGAGCATTTTTTAAAGTCTTGCAATGTTTTTTGCCAAAAGTCAAATTTTACGCGACACGACATATTGGTCGTGATGTCATTTTCGTGCTTCATAGCGCTATGAAAAAAAACTTGTTGAACAATCAAATCACAAGTACTATCCAAATTATTCTATAAATTACTATGAAAGTAGTTTGCCATCTTACACACTGCAGTAATTAGTATACTAGTTTAAATTTGTATTTGAATGAACTCATTGTAAACTGTACATAATAGTTATATATCAATTTTCTAAACTTTTTTATCTAAAAGGTGGGACTTTGTCCTGTTACCACCTTCTCTATCTCTTAATTTGATTTCGAATTTAATGAAATAAATTAAGTATAAATTAAGAAATAAAACCAATCAATCAATGAATAAATAAATAAATAAATAAATAAATAAATAAGAATAAATAAATAAATAAATAAGAAAATCAATCATTCGTTTGTTTTCCCGACTGTCTGAAGGAGAGTTGACAATTTTTGTTGTGAAAGACACTCAAAGATGGAGGACAAACCAGATAAATTGTTTTTTTCTTTCAGCATTTGAAAATATCAATTAGGAATTAATTTTGCAATAACTGTGATAACATTACAAGGCTACAGATCTTCAAGTGTAAAAAAAAACGTACAGATATTTTAACAGTATAACTTATAACAAATACTTTGAGGTAACATACTCTAAAAAACGCTTAGAAAAACTTACAGATATTTACAGATATATTAACAGTACAACTTACAAATATCTCTACACCTTTTGAACGGAGACCATAAGCATGATAAACTTGATTCAAACAAAAACAAACAAACAAACAAATAAAGGTATTGCTTGCATTATATTCATCAAAAAAATTTAGGACTAGTCAAATTCTACTATCATTGTTCCAAGTTTATCATGCTTATGGTCTCCGTTCAAAAGGTGTAGAGACATAGAGACTTGTGCCTGATACTAGGCGTTTTCTTTGAGTTTGTTACCTATAAATATCTGTAAGTTATCCTGTAAAATATCTGTAAATATCTCTAAGCTTTTCTGTGCGTTTTTCGAAGTTTATTACCTCAAAATATTTGTAAGTTGTACTGTTAATATATCTGTAAATATCTGTAAGTTTTTCTAAGCGTTTTTTAGAGTATGTTACCTCAAAGTATTTGTAAGTTATACTGTTAAAATATCTGTAATTGTCTGTTAGTTTTTCTTATAGTATTTTTAGAGTTTGTTACCTCAAAATCAGTATTTGTAAGTTATACTGTTGAAATATCTGTACAAGTATATACCGAAATACTTAAGAATAGGTTAGTCGGTAAAATTTTATATACAGAGTTACAGTTTAAAAGCGTTTATTTGCATACATGAATAAAGCCTTAAAAACATTTATTTACATATACATATATAAATAGCTTTCGTGTCGGTCGAGCGCTCTTTGAATCATTTATAATACACCAAATTGTCTTGTGAGTTTGAGCTTCTGCCAGAAGATTGAATAACAAAATGAAAATGGCGCAAAATCTTAATATAACATTTTACCAAACGGTTCAAAATTGGAACAACACTGGAAAACCAAAAGTAAATAGTTGAATATTGTTTTGCGAGATCACTTTCTGTTGGCTTGGAAGTAAATAAGACATACGCAGAAAGTCACGATAATGAATTGCAATGAATATCAGTGTTGCAGCTACTGCGCATGAGCAGAACGAGGCTCGTTCATTTCAATTTTAAGGCGTGTTTACCTTTTTTTAATTAAGGTATATATGATATGAAAATGCTTCCTATACACTTTACTATACGAAAACCAAATTCTTCTTATGCTTTTTTGTTATATATAAATGTCAAAACTTTTATTCCGACAAGAGACAACTGAAATTTCAAAATGCAGAATAAGTTTGATTTGTACAGTTTATAATAAGTTTTATGAGTTAAAATTTTTTACATCTTGTACAGGCCAAAATTGTAAATTGGTTCATCCAGTGAGAACTAACAAAAAAGTTTCTTTCAATGATAACGAAATTCTTTTAAAAAAATTGAAACTTTTTTTAACCAGCTATATTCAATGTTGCATGCCTTTTTTTAAAAAAACAAAACTTACCATGGCAAATCTTGTAATAAAATTAATCTTGTTCTTATTTCAGTCTGTTTGACATTTTAAGCTTTGGTATTAGATACTGCAGTTTTCTTTGAGTTTTCTTCATAAAAGTACTAACACGGCTAGTCAGTTTAATCATTTTTGCAATTTTAATATGTTTAACATTTTAAGCTCACCAAATATTATTGTTTTGTCTAACGTTTCAGTTTTCATTAAGTTTTCTTCAGAGACAATACGATGGGTTTTTTTAAAGTTTAAACAGTGTTCGTGTTTTGCCTACAGCAGTCTTAAATTTGCTATTAGCATCTGCTTTCTAATCTTTGATTATTGACTTAACTGTCATAGAAACTCAACGTCCTTCTAAAGAATGCAGTTTAGATTATACGATCCGCGAATCAGTTTCTGCGGTAATGAGATATATTTGGATTCGACATCATTTTTTTAAAAAACGTCTCTGCGTGGCCAAAACAAAACTGTTTCTTAGTGAGAAGAACTGTTATTAGTAGAGACAACTAAATATTGACGCGTTGACTGAAGGGATATTCTAGATGATCTTGGCAAAGTTCGATAAAATGCAGTGGTAACTATGTGTAAAACCGGCTTTGACAACTGAATTCCGTGTGAGAGTCGGCAGAGAGGTAGAGTTAAGTAGGGTATGAGCGAAGAACAAAGCAGATTTAGATAACTACCTGTAACCAATGAGAAACCATCTCGGGTCGACTAACTACAATACTTACTTGCAGGTTGAGTTATTGAAGATTACTTTTGGGGTCCATGGTTTTAAAGGTAAGAACAATACACACACTGTAGATTTTCTTGTGTACAGTTAAAAATAAACTGAATTTTTGTTTTGCTTGCATGCACATAATATACTATTCGCTTTCGTGACCTTTTTTTATAAAGCATTCTATCATGTTCAGCTCTCCATTCCTGTTAAGGCTGGAGTACACCCAATTACTTTTGTTTGATAGTGAAGAAGTTGAAAATGACTTTTGAATAAGAAAAATATTGAGTTAAATCAGTAAACCTTCCCTCCTGGCGAGGGACTAGTGCAGTTTTAGTTTGAGGACGGTTGGGCAAACTGACGTCAAATGTTAACTTCAAAATTAGTTTTTTTAAATTCCCAAAAAATCACCAAATTTAAAATTCTCTTTAAGATTACCCATCTTCAAAAATATAAAACACAACTTAAAACTCATCCGAAAATTTTGAAATCTTCAAGCTAATTCTTCTTCATTTCATCTTTATGGACCTAGATGTTGTAAAAAACATGAAAAAAAGTCGCCGCAAAGCACTTTGGGTGTACCCGGGACTTCTAAATACGTCAAATGATGTATTGCCAAATTCTCCGAACTAGAACCCATACTTTTCTTATAACCGGTTTAGGAGAATTTTGCTTTTCATCTTCAGTAGTTGAGCTATATTTGATCAATTCGCGTTTTCTCATTTCCAAACGTGTTATTTTATTTGAGCTGTATAAGGAGAAGTTAGATGTTGATAAACAGTCCAAGACTGGAAATATAAGCTTTGATTTTTAGAAGGATTGTTTGAAATTGTTCGGCTAAACTTGGTTTAATTTTGAAACAAGTCAAATAGCTTTCCATTAATGTTGCGTCAGAGGTAGCAGTTGCGAGAGTGAAAAGCTTATAAAACAAAGAAAAAACGTTAAAACACTTCGTCGTTACCAAAAAATTTGCGTCAAACTTGTATCTACCCTTATCATTGACAAATCCGAGTATTTTTAACCTATTTTCCCATTTTCAGCGTTTTTATCTCATTTACGCATGCAGGTTGGCGTAGGTAATTCTTGTCTATATAGCGAAATTGGCATTTTTGGATAAGCAAAGTGTTTCATAAAAGAAAATAATAACTAAAAGCTTGAGTTTCGTTACCTTTAGGAATTATCATTTTTACCTGCATATGTGCTTTCCAGGAGCTGGTGGTGATGTTTGCTTTGATCTTCCTCGTGCCAAATTCCAATTTCGTTGACTATATTGTCTTACCTTTCGAATCAATAGTTCAAATCCATTAAGCCACAACTAATTTAAGGTTTGCCTTGTAAGAAGATACATTAAAGGTTCAATCCTTAAGTAACTTTAGAAGTCGGCAATTCTGAATAAATTCGGCTGCTAAACAGAAAAGAGATATAATTCGCTTACTAACGTACATAGAATAAGTTTTAAATTCAAAGGCAGTGCTTCATTTTGCTTACAACAAAGAGAAAGAATATGCAAGCTAAAAACATTTGTTTTTCGAACGTTTCGCTTAAAATTTCCCACAAGGATAAAAGGCTTCCGCCAAGCATTTTTGATTTAAAAAAAGTCTAAGTAATTCCCATAGGAAATAAAAAATAGGATGGCTTGCGATTTGTTTGTTTAAGACCAGTGTTTGCGTCCAGCGATCAACGCAATGCTTCAAAACTCAACAATTTTTCTTTTTGCCATTACTTTATTGGATAAAAACCTTTTCCTATAGAGAGAATGTGTCCAATTGTTAAACTACACAGTAGCCCCACTGATTCGGTCTCATTAAAAGGGCTAACATTCGTGCGTGTTCTCAGGTTTACAATAGTCCGCAATTTCGTTCGCCTTTTTTATGTATTTGAATAGCTCAAGTACTATAGTGAGTCACAGTTTTGTTTTTGGAGATTTTGATAGGAAGTTACCAACTTGTTTTTTGGTCTCATCTTAAATGCAAGTTTTTCTTTAAACTTTCAGCTGTGCATTGATTGCCTTCTTTGTCTAGTAATGAATAGTATTATACCGTTATATTTAATATTGAATTTTGCTATACCGGTATATCTGGTAATGAATTATACATTTGCTGGTATACACAATATAACCTGTTTAGTATTATCTTATCGTATAAGACTTGAACCAGAATTTGCTTCTGCTCTATAACACCATAAAAACCGAGGGTTCTTTTTAATAGAAGTTTTCGGTTTACTGTATCGAAAGTTTTACTGAGGTAAAAAAAGATTTCTGCATGTATAATTTGCTTTCTTCAATGCGTTGTTGTGTTTATCTTTAGGAGACAGAATTGCCACTTTATGTTTGAACGGTTACGTTTAAAGCCGAATTGTCTCATGTAGTATACGTTTTAGAACATAGTAAAACCAACATTTTCGCGCGCTTTTGTTTTGACGCGCGCGTGCAACGTGCAACTACGAGGAGCTTTCGTTGAGTTGATAGTCAACGAGGCGCGAAGCGTTGAGTACCTGTTAGATCTATAGAAAACGACAAGTAGTCTAACTCGTAAATACGAGTGTTTAAAAACACTGCAAGTTTAGCCTTAAACGCTTCTCTCGTGCTCTCCCAATTTCCTGCGATAACTACGAACTATTCCTTAATTAAGGGTTATAAGTCTTTTGAACATCTTTTTCTATTCAAAAACACGATTGAACACTGACTGATAGTTCGTAAAAATTATTTGAAATCCATTTTTGATATCGGAACATCCCTAGCTAATTTAAATCGATTTCGTTCAACACCTCTATGTACCGAAATATTGAACTATATATCAAAGAATTATAAATGAATCTTTGACTTAGATGAAATGAACTTTTTAATATTAGATTTAGAATATGGTTTATTGCTTTTTCAATCTCATTTTTTGTAATAAGATTTAACTTGCTTAGATTTTATCTTTCTGCGTATGGCCGGGATCATGTTTGTGATAGAGGATGTATTTGCGGGAGGTGAAATGATGATGCTTGACATTTGATTTTTAGTAAAGATTTGCAAAGGAATTATACCAAAAATGAGTAAACTGTTAATTCATTTTGGTCAATCAGTATTTCAGAAGGAATTCGAAGACTGCAATTCATTAGCTTCCATTTTCAGTCATATTTGTTTTCATCACAGTTTCAAAGTTTGTTTTGCAGCTATTTAAACTACCTTTTTATGATTATCAGCTTTGCTAGTTCTAATCAGGTGATTAAGCATATTTCTATAGCGTTTGAATATTTTAAATTGAAACAATGATTTGGATTTTTGTTCAATTTTTTATCTAGTCTTGTTCAACGTTTTCTTCTAGTTCATTTTCCAACTAATTCTTACGAATACGTATTAAAATGTTGCTAGGGTTTTAAAAGTTTGTTTTGTAACTCTACAGAAATACATCGCTTTATCATATGTTTTTTTGAAACAGAACGTCTAAGTATATACGTATTTGCTTTTTCAAAAATTAAATGAAGTCCCACTATATAACATTAGAAAAGTCCATAATGTCAAACAGTACGAATTTCGAGGGCAATAAAGAGACCTTTGTTTAGATTTTCAATCTATCTTAATCGAAGGTATTTAACTATTTAATTCAATTAACTATTTTCGTAGCATATTATTAAACTTCAAGAAATATGATTCTTACAAGACCTTTCTCTAGTTTATTGTTAGATCTGTGCATGATAACTGAGATCGTTCAGTGGAAAATGGAACTTGCATAGTTTGTTCAGGTAATCTCACCTCCAATTGTAATTTGTACACTGCCAAACTTTTGTTTATTTTAAAAAATAACATTGTAAATAATCAAAGACGACATCTTTCATTCGGTTTTTCTTTGATCAACAAGTAAGAAACCTTCATGAGACAAAACTCAAAATTAAGAGCGATTTTACGGCAATGATAAGGCCTCATGGAATTTTTAATTTGCTTTGAACAAACCTAGCTACCGGAATAACATGTATAGTATAATATCAAAATCAATTAACACATGACAAAAACCCAAATATTGTTACAACTGTGTTTTTGTCAATCTTCTGTATTTCTAGGCGGCGTTGAATGAAAATGAGTTGTTACCTTCTATGGTTTTGGGACAAACAGGTTTCGGCTTTTTGTACCATACCTTTATTTTCGTGCAAAACGTTATTAAAAGAACCAAATATATTTTTTCTATATTATCCAAGGCTGGTAATTTAGAATGAATTTTTACTTGAGAGAAAGAAGTTTTCAATTTTGGTTCACTCACTCTTTATTTACCTTGGTCGACAGTGGGACATCGTATTTGTCTTTTTCGTTTGTTTGTCCTTGTTTTGTTGAGTTGGAAAATTTTCTTGTTGGATCTTGATATTTTTTTAGGGTTGAATCTCAATAAATACCAGATCTAAACCCGAATATATGAAACAAAATATGTTTTTCAGTTTCTCAGCATTTTGAGAACCAAATGTAACTTTAAATACAATTTCAAATTCAATTTCGAAAACCTCAGCTCTTGCAAATAAAGCTACACAAACAGGTCTTGTTTGAAAACAAAGCCAAAAAAAGAACTCTGATCGGTAAAACTGATTAACATAAGTTTTAAAAACAAAAAAAAAATCAAAACAATTATTGTAAATTTACCATCCGGAAACTCAGGCAAGCGAGAAAGACCTCAAAAGCAAAGGAAATCGAGTGAAAAAACTGGTATGTTTGTAAACTTTCAAGTTCTTCGGCTTTAATTCTTCCTACTTTGCGACAACAAACCATTATCAACAGAAATCTTACACTCACCCTTTGGCTTAATCCGTTCTTCTTTTGGCGGCAACGTAGTATTTGTTCTTTGCCTATTTTTTGTCATCAAAAACTATCTGCGGAATAAAAATGAAGATAATTACTAGATCAAGCGCGCTTTGAGTAAAAGGTTCCGCGCCGAAATCAATACAAACCATAAAGCTTAATATTTACATTACGTTTTGAAAATAACAGTTTTGTTGTCGTGACTATTTCTCTTCGAGGAAAATTCAGAATCTTCAGCACAGAAAGTTTGCTTGTAAAACAGAAAGGTGACACTTTCGTTAAACCGAAACAAGAAATGAACTGTGAAAGGTAATTGCCTTGTATATGTACAGTCGCGTATATAATGCCTTTAGACAGCTATGCTAATTTACCAGATACCCCGTATGCCGTGAAGATAAACATGTGGTTTGACAACGAGTTACCACTTAAATTGAGGAAATTGATGTAAATGAGACCAAGTAATGAAACACTCGAAGACTTCATCCAGTTGTAAACACTAAACTGCAAGCCGGATATTGCTTTTCTCATCTTCAACAACCGCATGATACACGGGCCTTTCAAATTTGAAAAATAAAATCAACCACAAACTGCAGAAAACTTTGCACGTTTTATTACAACGAACGTTTATATTACTCAAAATATCATTTTTTTGAAACGATCGTGACTAGCGTCACAAACCAATCACATACTTTGGTAATTCAAATTGATCCCGAAGGAGATTTAAAGGTTTATCACAACGGTTTTTCTTTCTGAATGTTCCTGAGTGACAAAATCTCTGGCCTTAGGGATTGTTTCTTGAAGGTAAGAATCTCACTTTAATCACAACTTTTTTTTGTTTACATAGGGTACATAGAGTTTCAACAAAATACTTGTTGCTCCAAACAAGGTGTTTCTAACGTTTTGAAAACGTTCTAAACGTGGAAGAAAACCGAATTGATTTGACAAAATGAAAAAGCATAAAAGTCGATCGAGATATTTGCATAATCCACTCGCACGTTCATCAAGAAAACTTTCTCTTTAGAATCTCCGACTCGATTTATTTCCAAAACAGCATTTCATTATATAACATTAAGAGATAAACATTCAGCTGAGTTGAGAGTATACCTATGATAAGCTAAGATTACTCTGGGGCTCAACTTACGTCAGTGTGAACACTCTTAATGATAAACTAATCCACCTCCTAAAAGATACGATACATGAATTAGTTGTCATGCCGATCATAAACTCATATCCACCATGCAAAAATTTGAAATGTTCACTAAATGTGCAGAACTTTTTCTCTCAAGCTTAAAATAAATCTATATTTCAAATTTTATGAAATTTTTAACTTCTAAACAGTTTGTTTGTAGTGTTTGTTTGCAGAGCCTTTTCCTTTAAGCCAATCAAATCACGGTTTTTGAACTTAAAAAAAATCCACTTCAGCAGCATACATGATGAATAATGGTCGTACTAAAGGTTTTCAAGAACTCGTTCAAGTGTTTAGACATATTTCTTTTTGTACAAATTAGATTTTTTACAGATAAAGAAAACAAGCAAATACACTATATCATGTTACAAGAATAGTACTAAAATCGGTAACGAGGATCGCCAGAAAACTTTTCGAGAAAGTCGCGGTAATCTGATCAAAGCGATACTAATTTTCTTCCCGAAACTTACAAAACGGCAGGGTTTAATGGATTTGTGGCCATTTAAGACAAACTTCATTTTAACCCAACAAACATGCATGATGTTCAACAAACAATACCTCTTTTATTCTGACACTTATCGTGAATTTTGGATGTACTGATAAGATTTGAATTGACTCGCAGAACAACACTTTAAATTTCTTTCGATGTATCTTGCTATGTTGCGTAACCCTTCTTCTTAATAAGCTCATCGATATCACTAAGATGAGTTTTTTAAATGAAAAGTAGACATGAAACGCATTTGGGTTGACAAAACGCCTTTGTTGTTGTATTGTTTTTGATGAGCTAGAGGGGCCTTACTTTCTTGTCACTTAATTTGTGATCTGGGCGTAAGATTTCAGTTCCATGGACGCACAAAACATATCATGTGTTTTGTTTAGTTTTTCCTTATCTTTCCGTTTCGTTTTATTTGTTTTCACTGCTTGGAGCGAAATTGGTGCTAGAGAAAGTTATAAGGAAAAAGAAACGATTTGCCAATTTGATCATTGTTTTTGTACTATTGGATAAAATTTGATTTTACACCAAGCACATAAATCAATAGCAGAGACGAAAACAAACTGCAAAAACTAGAGGCTTCTAGTGTAGTAAACTTCCTCCAAGTATTGTCAACGAAGTGATTCGAATAAAATTTTGATCCAACTCAAAATGAATTCTATCTTTATCACTGTAAAGACGTGACTACTCTAGTTTCAAGTTTTTTTATCTAACTAGTTCTTGGAATGTGATACTAAAATTTGCGGTAAGTTCTAACTACTGAAAGATATTCAGTACATTTTATTGAAATATTTGTAAATCTTAATTTTCCTTTTTAATGTTTCATGCTGCTTATTTCTTATCTTTTGTTTTTCGTGTTTTTCTTGACATAAAAATTAACAAAATGATCTTAATTTTCCTTTTTAATGTTTCATGCTGCCTAATTCTTATCTTTTGCCTTTCGTGTTTTTCTCGACATAAAAGTAACAAAATGGTACGATTACTACAAATATTTCAAGTAAGCATGTCATTTATTTATTTCAAACTGTATTGTTTTACGCTGCCTATTTCTTATCTTTTTCTTTTCGTGTTTTTTTGACATAAAAGTTACAAAATGGTACGATTAATACAATTATTTCATGTAACACATGTTATTCATTTGTTCAAATTATGTTATTTCATGCTGTCTATTTCATATCCATTGCTTTCCGCGTTTCTCTCGACATTAAAGTTACAAAATGAAACGATTTTTCATGTGAGACATGTTATTTGTTTTTTTTAAAAATCACGTTATTTCAACTGCCTATTTCTTATCATTTTCTTTTCGTGTTTTCTTGACATAGCATAAGAGTTACAAAGGGTTTAAAATCTTATTCAAGCTAAAATCCTCGTTCCTTTTAAATGACACCTTTTAGTAAATTAGTAGGCTGAAAAGAAAATCCTATTTTACTAAACCTAAGCTTTTGACTTTTCCAGCCCTACAACCTCAAAACTTATGGTTACTGTTCTCATTCAGTTCACGTACTAATCCCCTGGAACTATTTTAAAAAGAAATATTAAAAGTAATTTTAATTCGTTGAAATCTAAACTAAAACCATATCTATTCAAATTAGCATAAAATTTATTATTTTTCAAATTAGGCTATAGTTGTATATGTTTGATTGTTTATATTTATACTTTTTTACACTTGTAAGGCGCTTAGGACACTATGTATAGGCGCTGTATAAACAAGGTGTAGCAAAGTCCTCAAACAAACACTCATGAAAGTTCCATTCCTGCGGTGGCATAGTACAAGTAATAGTACATTCAATGATAAATACATCTGTTGATACTTCAACATTCGGCATTGGATGATGAAAATTAAGACTACAGCTTAAGTGTGGTAGAGTAGATAGTTTCGAAGCTTTGACTGAAGGTGGAGACAGTTGAACTGTTTGAAATATTAAAGCTACTTCAACATTCGGCATTGGGTGATGAAAATTAAGACTACAGCTTAAGTGTGGTAGAGTAGATAGTTTCGAAGCTTTGACTGAAGGTGGAGACAGTTG
>JAOBAT010124852.1:37102-77713 GCA_026413305.1 Hydrozoanthus tunicans
AACTGTTTGAAATATTAAAGCTAAGAGTATTAAAAAGTTTGGTATGTATTTTATATATTAATGTATTTTATCGAAAACTGTCCAAGATTTGTTCTACACAACGAAAAATAACAAAATTTAGCATAAAAACCTACTAAAAAGTTGGCTTTGCGTTGCTTAAATATATAGTTTATTATAGATGTTCTTTCACTGGTTGTTTTACTAGGAACTGCTATCATAATTCAAATATAAATAGTTAAGCAATCACTTCTTTCATACTATAAAACCCTAATTTTCTACACAAAACGTATAAAAACGTATAATAATAATAATAATAAAAGTAATAATAACAACAATAGTAATAATATAAGTAATAATAATAGTAATAATAATAAAAGTACTACTACTACTAATAATATTAATAATAATAACAATAAGGACGTGGATTTTATGCGTTCACTATCTTCTAAGGCCTGCGATCTAGATAAGTTCCTATATCTGAAGTAGAACATCATATCATTGATATACAATTGAATCCCGATAACTCGAACCCGTTATTACTCAAATTCCCCTCTAATTCGAAGCAAATTTGAATTTCCCCTTGGATTTGCCACACATGTTTACTGTAATTTTAACCCCTATAATTTCCATCGGCAATTTGAATTACCGGCGCTCATTTCCAGAATGTTAGGGTTGCAAGCATCCCATTGGCTGCTGGTAAGTCTCCTATCCCCCTTTAGAAGTCTGTTGTTCACCAAAAGTTTTCAAGTTAAAAAATCGGACTTAGACTCAGGAATTTATCAAAGCTACCTACCTCTGCCAAACCTCGTGTTAAGGAGTAAATTCGGCTACTTTAACAACAGGGGGTACTCCCTATATTGCGGTTGTAGGTATGACCGTCATGTTTTTTAGGGGTCAAAATTGCGAGTCCAGTGTTTTTTTAGGGGTTGTTAAAAGGAATCTTGTTGTTAAACCAAGAGCCTGGTATTTTTTAGGGTTGAAAAACGCAAAGCTACCGGATTGCTTGCAGTTCAGTGTTTTAGCAAACGTACGTACTGATAAAAAGTTAAGACAAAAGTCCTTCGGCGAACGTCCACGCGCCTTTATTTACTGCATACCACGTTCAGCGCAACACGACAGGACTTGGCGCCGACGGCTAGCTAGCTGTACCAGGGAAAATTTTCAGCTTTACATTGGTATTTTTTAGGATAAAAAATTTTTATCCCTTGCGGGCATTTTGTAGGGTATTTTGGGGGCTTTTCCGACGGTCATCCCTACCCTTTTGACCCTGAAGTATTCCCCCCCCCACGGGTTATGTACCAATACCATAACCAGTTGTTACCACCCTCCTTCGATACGTTTTTGTGACGAAAGGCCTTATGGGGCCTCTTGTCACTATGTCATCGGTTTGAATGAGTGAGTTGTAACCATTCTAATTGAAGCAGGTGTTCCTAGCAGTTATTCAAACATGTGATTGTCGTCAAGGAGATCTCGCTGGCTAAGAGAACGAAGGCTCGGATCGGATTCTTTCGGATTACGAAGTTACATCGAAATCTAATAAAAACTATTGGAGCCTTTCATTTAAATTACCGCCTTGAGTCACATGCAGTCTTTGACTGCCTATTTTTTACATCTGTAACACAAATTCACTCTTATACTACATGTACTGCGTATAAGCAATCTTATTATCTCCCATATTGTAGAATTAACTATGGGAACCCTAGTATGAGATTTCTTGGACCACAAATATGGAATTCCATAGAAGTTACTGTTAAACTTCCCTTATGTTATTTCAAAAGTCTATCAAAAAAAATTATTTCGAACGTGATTAATGCATATAACGTACTGCTGCACTACCGCCAAAAAGTATAGTGGCAATATTAACCACTCTATTGTAGTTTGTATTGTTAATTTATTTATACCATCAATGTCAGACTCTTTGAGAATAAAAATATGGAAGCATCGCTATCAGGATACATAATAAAAGCTATGAAATATTTTAAAAAACGTTCTCTGATAAAAAATTTTTATAAAACACGAGCTTTCGGCAACCGATCCTGTTGCCTTCTTCAGGTGAATGAATAAAGTTCGGAATGCAAAAAGTTAAAACGGATCTAGAATTAGCATAAGGTAGTGACGATATAGTATAAAAGATAAGACAGTATAAGAGACTAGGTATGAAAATTAATGTTTCTCTAAAAGAATCTTATACTGCCCCGGGAGATTTAAAGAATTATTATCGGCTTGAGCGGTTTTTGCTGTATGCCAACTTTCTAAAATCTTCCTCGTTTGATTGTTCGCTCTGTCAGTGACCTTGGCGTTATTGAAGAACACAGAAGCGATGTGCTGCAATTTTGATTGTTTGCGACGAAAATTGCATGCTATCGCACAAGTGTGCGATGGGCTTAATAAAAAAATTATTGTGTCCAGAACAAAACAGCTCGACCACTCGTTCTTGTTGATAAAGGAATCCATCAAACTCACTTTTCAGATATACATTTAGCGATCAGTAGCATGCAAAGCTTCCAACAGCAAACTTTGCAGTCGTTCAGAGGTTTTAGCTAAGCATTTAGTGCTCGCAAAACTAATAATAATGTTAGATGCTCGCTCTTAAAAGAACATGTATAAACTTTCTGGCAGTTTAGTTTCTTTAAGTTCTCAGTTTGTAGCAAGTTTGTGACGTATTACCCCTGTACGCGCTTAGTCCAAAAATTGAGCTTCACGTAGTACAAACCTCAATTTGTGATTGGCTAACAGCGGGAGAACGCCCACTTAGTTCCTACCCATTATTTTTTTACTGTTTAGTTTTAAAATTTGATAATTACGTAACGATTAAAACTTACTGACCGCACTTCTGTGGCGGCTTATACGGCATGGGGCCAACTTCAAGAATATTTTGAAATGGAAATGACGGTTGCAACGATTAAGTGATCGCGGCGGTTCTCGGACAATAAGAACAACTCAAGCAACATTTCAAGGTTTGGTCTTTTGCCTCTACATTAAACTCGTAACTAATGTAACCTACAGCCCGTGATTAAAGGTTGAATTAAGAATTAAGCAATACTTTGGAAGAAACTAGCTTTAAAAATAAAGAAAAAAAAAACAAAATAGCACTGATAATACGGGCCTGCGCAAAAGCCAAAAATTGTTTTTTTGTGACAAAAACTCGGCTGACGGCATTTGCTGTGAGCACTATGTTTTTGGTCAATTCAATCTCTTTAGTCTATATCATTTGAGCTTAGTTTGAAGTGCTATCCTACAGTGTGTGCGGTCAGTGAAACCAAAAAAAAAACAAACTAAAATTCAAACGAGCATAGAAATGTAGCGTGAAATTAGAGCGAAACTGAAGCCAATTCAGCTTTTTGATTAAGTTCCAGTCAAGTCTTAAAAATCTCAAATCTAATTAAAGAGCAAATTTGAGTTGCCAAGCATTTTGCAGGTTTGTTATAATTATAGTCTATGTAATGGCATTTTCGAATTGCAAGCGTTGAGTCTTGTGGGGATTTTAAATGTTGCACGGGCAAAAACACTCAATTGGCTAGATTTTGCCAAACGATTGAAGGACCCCTTTTCCTGTTAACGCCCTAGAATAGCTTGATGCGAAAGAACGTTGTAAAGGATAGAATGCCAAGGTACAATTAACTGATCAACTAAAAACTTGTCAAGGAAAACTTGTTTCGTCGTCTACACGAATAAGGAACTGAACCTTGTCTAAGAAAAATTGTGTTGGAAATTTGTTGATCACTCACACGAGCAATAAGAATTGTCAAGTAAACTTGTAAAGGAAAAGATGCTTGTTTAAAGGGGACATTAGCAGCCATGTTTGATATGCAATGGACATCTGTTTAAGGTAAATCATAATAGTTTTTGAAAATGCATAACATTAATATTAAAGTCCTTTTTTGAGTTAAAAGACTTCATAATTGACTTTTCACCGTCGTTACAGTAAAAGAACTCAGGGCTTTGATTCGCGAGGGCAGCTACTTTCGGGTTCGTGTGTAGGATCGTAATCATAGTATGTAATTTTTACGTAAACTCATGATTTAGCTTGGAGTAAAAACTATTATTTCACCCTCTTGCCTTGTTGAGCAGCGCTGTGCACTAAGTATGTCATGAACCAGACAAACAAACCAGGTGTCGTTAAATCGAGAGGCGGCTAACGCAATGTTTTGAATGGACCATGATACTTCAGTAGAATTTATGAACAAAATCGTTTCTTGTATTTACGAGAATGCCACGTTCTCTATACACCTTTTTGTCAAACATGCCTCTGTTTGTCTGAGTTACGAGTGGTACGCTATGTCATTAAACTAATTATATGTTTATACTTTAGTGTACCACATTAAGACTTTATATGTAGTTTTTTAACTTTACTTTAAAATTTTTAGAAATTAGCTTGACGCGTGTGATCAGCTATCATATCGCTAAAGATAATTTTTATATAAATTAATCCATGATATATGTTTCTCTATGTTTAAACGAGCAAAAATAGTAACAGCAATGCCAAAATGTCTGCTCGAAGGATGTAAAATCGACAAACGGAAATAAAGGTAGATACAACAAAAATGAGATCGAGGTTTAAACGAACTTATCATTAGTCTAAGTTACTGATAAAAATTAGTTCTGAATAACAGTTTTGATAGTTAATCGAAAAAACACAAAGAATGGGTGAAAAACACTTACTTTTTTTGATAACATCGAATACTCAAATTTTCCTGCCAACACGAAACCGGAAAAATGGTATTAGAGACAGCAGCTGTTAACTTATTTTATTTTAGTTCAACTGAAACGAACCAATATTTGTATCACAGTGCACATTCAGTTCTACACGATTTGAACAAGTTCATGTAAACGTTCCTTTTATAGGAACAACAAGGCTCAGATTGGTCTAAGTTTATGAACAGGCTCGGGGTCGATTGCTGAGTTTTTTAATTCTTTACTTTACTTTATCTTAAACTTAAAAACACACCACTAAAGAAGATGGTTCTCAGCTTTGAGCTAGTGAGACAATCCCTAGATGATCGTCTTGAGAAACTGAACATGCACTAGCGAATCCTCGACATTAAGTCCGCGTGGAAGATGAATTGATAAAAAAAACCCGCCAAGTTTTCGTTTTCCAATACATGTCATTGCAGTAACTTAGGCTTAGTTTTAGTCGATGTAAACCACACATATACTGAAGATCAGTTTGAGGTTCTAGTTGTCAAATATGAGCCTCGCTATAATTTCCTGGTTGTTATAAAAAGGGTGTAGTTGCAAAGTTTACCATCATGCACAACTCGGGTAACGTAACCGCAGTTTCAGTAGAGAGTTGAGAATGGACTATAAGTTTCAAACTCAAGTCGCCAAAAAACTAAAACTAAAAAGCCTCGGCAAATTTAAGAAGGGTGTAGTTGCAAAGTTTACCATCATACACTGCTCAAGTACGTAATGGTAGATAGAGTGAAGAGAAGTGGGCCACACTTAGTTTGCTTCTCGTAATGATATCCGGCCATTACTAAAGCCCGGCGCTAGTCAACAGAAACAGCTGAGTTCGTACCCACGGGGGGCAGAGAGCGCCAGTTCCTCTTGTGTGCGGCGTTTTTGTGTGAATTTTGCCTCGTGCGAGGCAAATGTTTTGCAAAATGTTTGCCGCCCACGTCAGAAGAACTGGCAGACTTTACCTCGCGCGGTAACCAACACAGCTGTTTTTCTTTTTTGCCTAAGGTACACTCAACTTTTAATTATAAAATCCCATTTACAACAGTGATATGATACTCGAGTTAATGAAGCGTATATTATTTGTTAAGTAAGCCGGTAATAAACCTTGGACCGACTTGGAGTATGCAAAGCCTTCTCGCAACTTGCTCTTTGTCCACTTTAGTCGTTAAAGCGACCAATGAAGTTCCTTTCAGAGAAAACTGCTAAATTTTTAAAAAAAAACTTAACTGGAGACGTAAAGACGATGTAAAAAATTAGTTTTTTAAGAGGGAAGAGGCAAATTTTGCGCGACCTAAATTTTGCCATTTTGCAGAAAAGACTCACCGCAAAGGAAACTTATGTGATTCCGTATCAACATTCAAATGGGAATCGTAAAATCCCGAGTTAGGACTCGAGTAGTCCGAGTCCGAGTTAGAGTCCGAGTTAGTTGTTATCCGACTGACATTTAAGGACCTTTGAAAATTTTCATTACATAAAGTTGGACTTTGAAAATTTAATGTGATTGATTTTCCCCTACCACCTGGAAAAGAAAGTATGAGTTTTCCCAAGGTAAAATTGGCTAGCTATCCTTGTGATATAGCTGCGGCAATAAATACTGTGCTAACTAGACGCATAGAACTTCCGGGTTGTCAGAGTCACTCAGTGAAGCATAGATCTGTTATGAGAACTGTGAAAATGTGTTCCGTGTGCATTATGATACACTGTGCTTGGAAAGGTTGTAAAAGAGCCGTTGAAAGAAGAATATATTTTTAAACGGTGTTTATGTCAACTTTATGATTCTGCATGGTTAAGTAATAACTTACCTAGTCAGTATAAGGGCAATAGTCAGTGCAGTTGGCAGGGCTTGAAGGACTTGGACAGGAGATTCTTCAGTAGAATACTGAAATAAATGCCATTTCAAGCAAATTAACCGTGCTCAAGTTGGGATATTGAGTTGTTCTAATATTTCAGTGAGTTGATAAACAACTGATATTTTCGTATCGAGTCTTGATTTTTACATCCTGTTTGATTTGCGAAAACCCACAAAGCCTAAACTTTCCACAGATGTGCTCCGGCATGAAAAAGTCTCTGAAAAAAATAAGAGTGAAGATAGTATAGAATACTGATTTTACAAGTGAAAGTCTTAGAAGAATTCGAGGCGAATCGGAGCGAGAAAAAAATCACGTAAATCCTTCGACGATCAAATGAAATTCCACGAACGCAACACTCTCAGTCACATCTAAAATTCTAACGAGATTCGTTTATGAACTTACCGTTTCTGTAGCCAAAATTGAGCCATTCCTTGTTTTGAATACGCCAGCGAATTTTTAGGTTCACTCAACGCCATGATTGTGGCGAAAACCTTTCGCCGCCAAAACTGCGTTTAGCGACTGATAGCAGACGAAAAAAGCCGAAACCTAACGTCGAGCTTCCTTGCAAGCCTGGCTTGTAGGAAGCTCGAGGAAGTAGCATTTAGAAGTATTTTAGCAAAATAAATTAACTAAAACACGCTCTCTGAATGGCCGTGGACCATTTTCTGAATCTGGATAGAAATGAAATGAAAAGATTCAGTTGTTAGTATTTTGAGACATAAGCGACGCTAACTCAAATTCCAACTCAGACTCTAACTCGGATTCTAACTCGGACTCTAACTCGGATTCTAACTTGGATTCTAACTCGGATTCTAACTCGGATTCCAAATCGGACTCTAACGCGGACTCTAACTCGGATTCCAACTCGGACTCTAACTCGGACTCTAACGCGGACTCTAACTCGGATTCTTACTTGGATTCTAACTCGGATTCCAACTCGGATTCTAACTTGGATTCGAACACGGATTCTAACTCGGATTCCAACTCGGATTTCAACTCGGATTCTAACTCCGACTCGAACTCGAGTCCAAACTCGGGGTTTTACAACTCCCCATTCAAATAGCTTTTATCTCATTTATTTCTTGGCTCTCTTGTTTTTGGAGGTTCCCAAAAGCGGCAAAAAAGGATCCTATTTTCGAATATTTGAAGACTATCATTAACTAGTGTATTCACATTTTTCACTTCCTGAAGCCGAAGCTAGAAAACTAAAACGTTTTTGGAAATTCTGGTAACAACCATGCATGTGTTTGTCTTGCATGTTGTTGTGCACGTCCGAAACATCCGTTTTGTACATGTTGCCAAGTTGCTCGTTTAGTTACATGAAATATCCTCCGCGCTGTTTTTTATAATAACCGATACAGCTCTCAATAAAGTAGTCTTCCGATTTCGGGAACCTTTTCAGTCACAGGTTGTAAACTCGATAAAAAATCCAACAAACATTTCTCATTCGTAGACTTCGGAGTCTTAATACTGGAACGCTCAATACTTGTGTGAAATAAAATTTAAAAAAAACAGTTAAATTGAACTTGATAATACAAAAAAAGATACTAGAAAAGGAATAAAATGTACCTTTTTTGTCTATAACGCTTTGCCGGGCAATTTGCATCGGGCATTCCTGATAACTTTCATACATATAAAACTAGTGTTAGTGTTTTGTGACAGAAATAATGACTTGCACTGAAGTGTGCTCCAAAGCAACAGACCCCGACTTCTCGACTATTATCTCGCTGGTCTTCTTATTGTGTAAACTGTGGGATGGTTCTTTTTTGCCGATTGTCGGCTTCTCAGTGCTCTGCATATTTTGCCGGTTTATTTTCTATAATCCCACGAGCGGTGTTCGAAAAAACCATATCGCCCACGTAATCAGTCTGCACCTTGAGCTGATTGCATTAATGCAGTCCATGTGTCGCAAACTTTTACGCAGGAACACAATCGTTAGATAAGCGCTTCTCGCGTTTAATTTTGTTCTTCTCTGATCAGATTACCTGTTATTTTTTTCATTTGAAGTGTTCTAACTCAGAAACGTGATCGCTGTCATCCACATATCCTCGTGCAAACTAAAGATAAAAGTATTTGCAAAAATATCTAAACCATATACCTTCGGGTTACTAAATTTAGCGATTTTGTCAGAGAAAGTATTAGCGACAACTAGTTTCAGCGATTTTAAGGATTTTTATTGAACATTTGTCGGTTAAACTTAGATGCTCAGGAACACAACAAAGTAAGTCGATCTTTGCAACAACGCCATACACGATTTTTTTTTATAAGAACCAGTAAATTTTTCCGAGGCTCATTGTTCTTAATTTTTCGGCGATTTAAGCCTCAAATTGTTCTTAAATTGGTATTATTTCTAAATGTGGTTGAGATCGAATAAAAACTTAGTTAAGGTTGAAGGTATTGCGATACATGTATTGGAAAACAAATTGTAAGGAGTAACTTCGGGCAAGTATAAATACGTTTACCGCGACTAACTTGAAGCAAAGACTACAAAAGACATAAAAAGAGAGAAACTGCAAACCATTTGTGTATTGCTATAAGTTAAATGTCGAAGCTCGGTAACGTCTCAAAATAGCTATCGAGCCCCGAGCCTCAGCTTGTTCTTAAATTGTTCTTAAATTTTGGCCAATCGGAGCCTCGTTGTTGTTATCAAGTTGTTCTTATAACAAAAAATCGTGTTGGTAGATAGCAGATAAAATTAGGTGTAAATGTTAGAAAAGGGATCCTTGCCGAGAAATAGATGCCGGTAGAAGTCGCGGAACACGTGAGTTGAACATTTGTCAGTTAAATTTAGATGTTCAGGAACACAACAAAGTGTGTCGACCTTTGCATCAACGCCATCACCACAGGTAGCAGAAAAAAATTAGGTATAAATGTTAGAAAGGAAATCCTCGCTGGGAAATAGATGATGTAAAAACCGTGGAACATAACGTCAAGCATAATATTCATTAAATTTCGAAATAGATTTCAATGCACTTTTAAAATGCTTTTTTATTACGCGGAGGGAGGAAGGGGGACAGGGGGGGGTAGGACCTTAACTTTAGCGCTAAAGTATTCTAACGAGTACTAAATATTATAGATTTTTCAAAATCGTTAAAAATGGCAAACACTAGTAGCCGCTAAAAATAGTAACATCATTAAAGGTAAATAAACAAACAGTTTTTAACGGTTCAGAACATTAAGTAGTCGTCCATTTTCCGAGTTTATCCTTGTTGTTCAAAACACTAGAACAATATGATTGACCTAAAAAATGAAATAATTTCGAAAGTTGTCAACTTAAGGTAAATAAAGCGGAAACTATGACGAGATTTTAATTCTTTTCTCAGCCTTTTTTTCCTCGGGCGTTTTAAAAAAGTATTGGCAGCAATACTTATTTATATGTGCTTTATGGAATTGCGTATACCATCAGCTCAGCAATTCAAGATTTCAAGGTCATTCAACTATCTGTTCACATTTTATGGTTCTGGTACTTCAGACCAGAAAGTAAGTATTAAGTCATACCCTAAAGCATTTTTTTCGTAGATTTCAGTACCGCTGTTATGTATACCTGCATAATTTTTGAAGGGCCAAGCAGAAAAAAAGACGTTTTTGGAACTGAATTGATAGTGTTACTCGGCAATAATTGACCTGCTTAAGATTATTTAGTTCTTTTGCTCGTTAATGGAGAGTCGAGTCATTCCTTTAAAGCAAGGCCAGGAACATTAACTATTCAATTTATGTAGACTGGTGTGTTTATTGTCTAAACAATTAACATTTAAAGGAGAATCTAAATTGTGTAACGGCTGAGTTGAGGGTTAATTATATAACTTGACGTATAAAAATTTCCACTGTTTTTGATTCATCGACATCACGCAGACTCGTGAATGTTTCAGATTTTTAAATTAGAGAGCAAGTTTCAAATATCGACGAATTTTAACTTCAAATTCAATACTTGCAATTAACTAAAAATTGTATGTTTATAGTCTGTCTGTCCGTGTTGTACAAGATTCAACTTTGTTGGCTTACTTACAAAAGCGTCACAAACACTAAGGGGTTGCAAGCAGCTCTAAAGCCATCAGACGAAACAACTAAAAGATCAAGAAAATAGGTAATAAGTGTACTTACAGTACTTGGAATGATTATTGACACAGATTTATGAAAGTCAGTGTACTGACTGACTTAGCGTGTTCGCAGTGACAGAGACCGCTCTGCATCTACTGATTATAGCAACAAATAGCTTCAGCTATAAGTACAGTTAAGAACATTGATTCTGGGATTACGGTGCGCTGCGACGATCTGCTTGAACAAGATCAGACGCTCTGGCCGATACAAAAATTAGTAACGTTTCTCATTATTCATACCTGTCAGTTTATTGTGAAGTGTGTCTTATTTTAAGTCACTTCCATTTCGAGTTTCAAGACCACGATAAATGCCCAGTTTCATTTTTAGAGCAATCTCGCGATGTCCATTTCCTTAGCCACGACAAGCTGTCGAAGTCGAAGGGATTAACATATGATAAGTTGAATATACGTCGTTTATTTACAGCCGGTCCACAATGATTCAACGAGATATACAGTCAGTTTGCGATATTGTAGTGTCACATAATGGAGGATATTGCATTAAATTTATATTCCGACTGGACTCGCGTACTTTATTTGTTTTTCGTGCGTTCAGTCTTCATAAGTCAGAAATATTTACAGATCTTAATTTTTCAAAAAATGTTTAAGTATAAAAGCCGGAATGCGATAAATTATTTTGAATCAACTGTCTTAAAAGTTTTTTTCTTTTGCCGTGGGCAAACATCTAACCATGATGTCATATTCTAAAGATAAAACAAACGAATTCTAATTTTATTTTCTATAAGTTTGACATGAACAGGTCTGTATTTCATTTTCTGAAACTGAATAACAAACTTGATCAATTTCTTATAGAATTAGAGCAAATTTGTGTATGTGTTTTTACCTTAGGTACCTGTTTTTTTTGTAAGAGATTAAATTCTGTTTTCGCTCAATATTATTCTTGACCAATATAGAAAAAAAATTTACAACACCAATATTCATAAAATCTGAAACAACTTTAGCAAATGCTAAAGGCTTAAGATAAATTATTAAATCATTGTACTGAAAACAAAATCTTTGATATATAAGGAAAAAAAATTAAAAAACATAGTTAAAGTACAAATTAAATGAATGTGCGCGAGAAGATATTTAATTTTTTGTGCTTGTTAAGTCAGGTATGAAAAGGCTGTCCAAAATTGTATCTTTTTGGAAGAACATAAAATATTGAACATCTACTGCTAAAGTAGAGCGAAATCTGACTGATAGAATGAATTACTGCTAATTAGAGACCTTGGACTCTTTCATTGTTTTAGATATTTTGAAAAATCTTGGTCAAAAAGCGTGGTTATCAAAATTACCTAAACCAAAAATTTCTAATCAGGGCCCGGTTCCTCAAAACTTCTATTAACTTTAAAAATTTAAACAACAATTTCTTCTTGAGTAAAGCTTTGTTATGCTTACAGAATACTGATCAGATTCATCAATAAAACAAACAGGTCAGCCCAAAAACTTCAGCCCAAAGCAAGCTTCAGAAGAAAGGAAACAGGAATATGGTTGAAAAATTAATCCGGGTTTTGAGGAACACTGAATGCTTAAACCCGTGGTATCTTTTAGCAAACTACACTAAATTTTCCTTGCAAATACAGGATGAATAAAACTACGACATTTGGCCATTCTTCAAAGTTAAAGGTTCACTAAGAAAAGCTAAACATGTTTAAAAATGAAAAGACAGTACATAACATTATGCCAACAAGCATGCCAACCCAGATTTACCGCACATGATTTACGCATCAGTAACTATAAAACAAACAACACTTATAAACCGATAGAGAAGTTTTTATTAAGGCTACTTACTGCAAACCAAGGGTTTGACATAATTTTTATATACAGACCGAGCGTAGCGAGGATTTCCTTGTTAAGTTATCTTTTATAGGGATTTTTTCGAATTACGTTAAAACTTAAAAAGAAATAAAGCGAAATATAATAGAGCGGTAAAAAAGAAAAAAAAAGGCTTGTTATGCATGCCCGCGGACGATGCAAGATATAACCTTACCCTTTAAGCAGCCAATCAAACTTGAGGATTATGCCTTGCCTTCAAAAAAACAGCTTCTACTTGTTCCTTTGAATGCAGAATAATTCAAATTTGTTTCGATTCAGAAAGAAAGTCAAGTTTTCTTTTTAGCATTTACTGTCAGTGAGAACTGTACAATTTCCTACCAAAAAGTGAAGAACTGCAGTTGAAAAAAACCAAAAAAGATTTGGAATATAAAGATGAGACAAAGAAAAATTCGATGACGCTAGCGAAAATTTGAATATTTTTTTCTCGTTTTTTCGGTAGCTCAACTTTATAATTATATCGCTAATTCACTGAATCATTATTTGTGCTAACTTCCGTGCTTTTCAGTTTTTAACATATAAATATAACTTATTGTTCTAATTCCTAACCTAATTGCTTATATAGCTATAGCGTCTTTCATCCTTCATCCCTGCAGGTTGCAATTGCCTGATCAGAAGTATATAGTAAAGAATATAGTATGTATTTTGATTGGTTGATTGAGTTCTGCTTGGAATGGTTAAAAGAAAGGCATTGCATCTAATATAAAAGGTAAAGTAGTTTTGAGAAGACAACCTTATGATGATTTTCAGATCTCATTAGCATACTAAGAAAGAATAGTTGGTAGAGAAAATCCATAGATCATATTTTCAGAAACCGAGTCGGCTTTGACGCGTTGCTGTCCTTTTACATCAAATCAAGTCAAATCAACGCCTTAACACAGGATCTGTATTTATAGAGCTGCACATAGTTTCTCTTTCTCTTTGGGTTTCGTCCAGAAAATAAAACTTCTAAATCTAGCACGCCATGAAAATTTTATGATTGAGAGATTTTTCGTGCGCTTTGTGACTTTTAAAACTTTATTTTCTCGACAGACAGCGAGAAAAAGAATGACTCTTTAAGTTGTCCCCTATTTCTTACCCGAACTTGTGATGTTTTAAAATTATTTTGAACTTATTCTTTTTTTCTTGATTCACACTGTCATTAAAGTGTTTCAAGCGATATTTAGTGCACGAGAAATCTTGTATACTTTGAAGAATATATAATAGAGTGTTGATTTTATTTATTTTTTGAAAAAATACACATTAGTAGTGATGATTTCGAAGCTCTAGCTCAGAATTTTTGAGCCAGTCTCGTCGGGACGAATTGCATTGTTTAAATTTTACAAGTGACTGAACTTCAGAATTATTCTTAAACTTTCAGTGTGGTTTTTTCCTAATTCATCTTAATTAGATGTCAGTCGCTCAGCGTTTCAACACAATTTTTTTCTATTTGTTATTTTAGTCATGTCACATCACTCACCAGGCTTGTTTCTTTTTTTGTCTATAATTTTTACCATATTAAGATTACCGTCGATTCAGAACAGCTTGTCCCGATCAGAATTTTAATAATTTTCTCTTTTTGTATCACTCAATTACTAAAATAGTTTCAGCCGATAACCTAAATTGTCTTGAAGTTAAAACTATATATATAATACATTTGCGCACACATATTTCTAACTATAATTATTTCCTTTCTTTTGTAACAAATTAAATCAAACCTGCTTTGAAAGATTTTGTTTTCTCAGCTGGACGTATTTAGTCAAAGGGTATCAATTACCAGCGTCGGCCGCTGTATAATTAATAAGATTATGCATTGTTGTCAAAGGAAAATAAGTGTGGTCTTAAAAGGGGTAGTATATCCTAGCGAAAAGACTATTTACAATTTAATAGAAAAGTCCGTTGATTTGATTAGTCTTAACATAAACATTTCAAAATACCCCCCTGAAATTTTAAACTTGTTGATGAAATTTTGATAGGTCCGGCACGCTCAAGTCTTAGTTACCTGAGGAGCAATAATTGACCGCTCATAAACAATTTCTTGCTGCGGAGCTGGAAATTTGAGAAATAATTAACATTTCTTTTTGGTTTTCTGATTTGATTTCAGATACTTTGAATAGACACGTCTAGTCATTTGCAGATTCTCAGGATAAACACGAGTATTTACAAAAACATCCCGCGAGACACGCAGTGACGAAGATATTGTAAGAAAACTACATGTCGTACTTGTCAATGCGGTATAAGAGTTTGTCAAGTTTTGGATCTTCTCAAGAACTAAAGAATCAAAGGTATGGATATGCAGCTTCTTTTAGTTTTGGTTGCAACTTACACACTTTAAAGATCTTTATTTCGTCATGGAGGCCAAAGAATTAGTTCACGACAAATACTCCGTTTTTTAATGTCGTATATTCTGTTTATCTTGCAATGAAAACCGTATCAGGCTGTTTTTAAACTCTGTGCTACAGTCTAAGCTCGCCTGAACTACTAAACCCAATTTCAGCCGGCGTTTAATACTAAACAGCGCCATAGTCGGGTAGCATTATATGCTGACCCGTGCTACACTATTTTAGCTCAAGCTATATAATTTAGGTTTGTTTCAAACGCCTTATACATGCAGTCGTGCAATCAAGCTCGCCTGAACGTAATTACTCCAACTGCAACCTGCTTTAGCGCTCCGTTTGATACTAAACCGCGCCATATTGGGGTAGTATAACTCACTTTGTTTCAGACTCCATACTTAACTCGTACCAGAAAAAAAACGAGCCTTAAAATCTGAGACTGTCAGTCACTTAGATCTATATCGTCCGCTTGTTTATATACTTGAGAACCGATTCAATAAAAACAATCTGAAAGAAGTTTAGAAATTATTTAAATCGGAAAATTTATTTTAACAGGCGACTTCCTTTCCCGCAAGTAATTATTTATTAAGTGAAAGTACTTGTGTCTTGATAAACAGAACACTTTCAGCAAATAACAAAACATGTGCCATGCATCCAAAATGTTATTCGAAATTTAAAAAGGGAAGAAAACGACTCTCTTGAAAGTCTTTTCTGATCTCTCAAAATGTCCTTTAGATGTTTCCCTGCGTGGTACAATAAAAACTCATTTAGTCAATTGAAGATGGTCAGTTTAAATAACTCTCAACTAGAGTAGGTCAAGATTTTCGAAGTTGGTCGGTATAAGCGAAAGAAGTCACAATACCTTGATTTGCACGGTGAATCAATGATTAAGACAAGATAACACAAAGATAATTCCCCCTCAATCTGCAAACGTTGCGGTAGCTAGATTTTTGTGGTCTACGTTAGGGTCTTGAGCCTAACCATAGTAAACAAACGCATTGTATCTTCTTAATTAAAACTACATACTTGTATGGCTGTCTCCATATGGTTAATACGTATGTGCAATGCTGTTTTTTTTTACATAACCAAATTGATCCTACTTTTATCAACAAGCTTGTGTAATGAGAGCCGGAAACCAGGATAAGAGAAGACGACTTGTAAATTTACCCATAACTCCTAGCGCATAAACATTTAAAACTGCCCGTATAAAAACGCAAAGAGAGATCCTATAAACCTCAAACTTGACACACACAGTGTTGTTAGTACAAGGAAGAGTTTTACCAGTTGTCACCTTCCCTGAGTTTCTTATAGCCTAAAATTGTCCATAAAAACGCATAGAGAGAATCTGTAAGCCTCAAACTTGACACACACAGTGTTGATGGTACAAGGAAGAGTTTACCAGTTGCCGCCTTCCCTGAGCTTCTTTTAGTGGTGTAAGGTTTGCAAGGCATTATGGTAACCAATGTACAACCGCCATCTTTTTTGGAATTGTCAATTGTGATTGGAGCGCTATTAACAGCAAATAGAGATTTAAGATGAACATTTTGATTATAGGCTTCATTAATAAACAAGGTCAAATCTGATTTCTGCCGGGTGGTAAACTAATTTTTTTGCAGGTCCTGGGGAACATAACATTGCAAAAATACTTAGTTTGTCTCCCTCGGTTCAGTTCCAGTTTGGCCTGTTTTGGCAACTTGTGCTGCCGTTTGCCGTGTGCCTTCTGAATTTCTTTTCTTCTTGCATTGTCGTAAAAATATTAGGCCAGTTGCCGTTGTTTCGTGGAAAGGCTAAAGTGCTTGAGAATCTTACCTCAACGAACAGCAAGAAGCATTAAAAAGTATATAGTATCTTGTCCGCAGAGACTAATATTTTCGTTCTCTTCGTTTCATTGTTGTAGTTCATTCAATACATTTATTCAGCTTTTAGTTAATCAATTACAATCGACGCAATAGAGTTTGAATAACACAATTAATAGATTAACTCTTTCTTTCCTTTTTTTCTGATTTTATTGAATGAGCTATTTGCATTAGCTTTTAAGTTGTTTTGTGTTCGGTCCATTATGCACCATCAACTATATATAATGTGTTAATTAGCCTAGATCTAAACTATCAGATGTTGGCTTTAGAACGAGGAAGAACATTAGTAACGATTGTGCCGTGAGGTAGTAGCTAATAAAAGTGATATTGAAGTAATTCTCGCTGGTTACAAGCAACCAGCTCCCACTAGAGGAAAAGCCGACGTGTACTTCAAAGTTCTATTTTGCGTCGTTCTCAAAAAGAGAAGCCGGCAAGCTACTCAAGGTTTGTGATAGCCTATAAATCATTACTTTTGGTTCATTTACTCAATTCTGCTAAAACTGTTTAAAGCTTCCAAGGGAAAATCTTTGAAAGCTTGACTGTTTGCTGATGATGGGGGTCGTTACTTCCACGTTGAGCTCAAAGTTTACATCGTGATTAGAACGAAATGGAATGAGCCGAGGCGCAGAAACTTATCACGTATTTAGTTAAGCTTTTATACATTTGTTTAGGAAGATAGCATGTTTCCTGACCTAGAATCAACGTTAATAGCCGTAAGATAAAACCATTGTTATTAAATGCTATAAACATTGTTAACAATTTCCCGTCTTATGAAGCCATTAGTCTTTATTTACATTGTTGTTGGTTTTTGCATAAAACGATCCTTTTCTAAAGTTTTTTTTTTGACTGACAGCCATCTACTGTACTACAAAGCGAAATCGATTCTTTCTCATTCAATTTACAACGAAAAGTTGTTTCTGACGGCCGGTGACGTGAGTAATGCCTTGTTTTCGAACTAGGGTAGAACAGGTACAAGATATAGAAAATATAAATTGCGTTTGACATGTTTCCCGGTCCACGATCTCAAGTGAAATACAGATAATTGTCCAAACATCATCTGAGGTAAGATTTAATACACTCAAACATGTTTATTGAACCAATTCTCTTTTGAAGGAAAATCTAGGAAAGGAGAGGTTTCATAACGAGCCAGCAAAATAGTTACTCAGAAAATGTTAAGTCTAATGCATTACGAAGTCAGGAAGCGTACTAAGTTATATTTTCTGTGGACGTCCGACAACAAAGGAAAATCATGTTATCTGCTTCAATAGATTTGCTGCACGTATTGCAGGTTTTCGCTTTTACCATCTATCTATAGAGATAAGCCCGCCGGACAACGTTGGGTTAGCTTAAACTCTTTCAATTGAGATAACACAAAAGCACTAGCTTCATAGATGGTTAACGGTCCATTTCTGTGCTAAGTAATCACACGTATTATCGCTAATCAAGCTTGAACACTGATTTTCTATCTGATTGACGAATCGGATGGCAATTATTCATAATATGTCAAAATACTCTGAAGGGTTTTAGCACTTGAACGAAAATACTATCTCATCATATTGTAATTGGACACGTCTTCCACATTATTTGTATGGTAAAAAGAAGATACTTTAAATAACATTTATGAAACAACTTTGAATACTGGTGAAAAAGCAATTTGAAATAGTTTGCGACTAGCAGGCAAGAATTTGGAACATATATATAATAATATATATATTTATGGACCATATGGAGCACGAGTTTTTACGCTAAAACCAGTTTTTTTCAGCAGCAAAACTAATTATGATTGCAGAGTCGTTGCATGATACAGATTTAGCTTGTTTGACATCATTTTTGCTTTTATAGGTTAAATGGCATTTTATAAAAATGTTGGAAATTTCATAGCAAAATCATTCTGTTCAACAATTGTCATTTCTGTTCAGCAAAAAGTTTGTTGTGACTTCTGTTCAGCAAAAAATTTGGCATTTTAAGGTTTCTGTTCAGTAATTGTCAAAATAATTGTTTTCACTATTATCGTATTCTCAAGTGCACGCCGGCCCTAACGTTTAACCATCTAAACAGTGTTAACCTCAAACTATTAGACCTTCAATCAGCCCTACACGTATTTGATGGTTTAGTGTTTAATTGAAATGTGCGGTTATTCCTATCAGTGTTGTATAATATTATAAAGGCTTAATTATTTTGTAAGCGTAGCGAATAAGATCTCAAAAGTCATAGACATCCTCTGCAAATCATATATTTTTTTTGTTTTAAAGTCTTTTTATAGAAATGACAGTTAAGAATCCAAAACTGATGTTTATATACATATAGCAATTTAATTTTGGAACGCAGGTTTCCTTTAATGGAACATTCAAGCGGTGTCGCTGAATTGTTTATTGGAAAAAATATTTTCCACAGATCAAATTTTTACTACTACAATTTAGCTATATCTTAGTGTTTAGTCATGTTTAGACGATTTTAAGGTAGTTGTTGTAGTCACGGTAAACTCTATCATTGTGTAATAACAACTGAAAATCCAAAACTTTTGGATGAATGAGCTAAACTTGAACTTGGGATGCATCTTGATGTTTTCCTCAAGTTTGGTTTAAATCCATCCAAAAGTTATGGATTTGCAGCAGATTTTAAAAAAATTGAAAATTTACCTGAACACACAGTGATATCACCACTTGAAACATTAAATGTTAACACACAAGAACCATAAAAGATTTAGACAAAGTTTTTCCACCCCTGCCCCTCATAAGCAAGGTATATCCACTGAGATAATAAAATATGTCACGCATAGGCATTATAAGAGAGCTCAACAAAGCAAACTTAAAAAAAGGGATCATTGCATGAGGTTAAACTTTTGACGAGAATTGAGAGCGTGTTTAGAACAATCTTAGGGGGATAGTAATACAAAAGGATCCAGTCTGAATGTTTACAGACGTCCTAGAAACAGCAACAACATATATAATACATTACTAACGCTGCTTGGTCTCTCTCAAGCGGCCGGCGCAGAGAAGCCGTGTAGCGAGCATCAGTTGTAACAGAGCAGAATTTCGCAACAACTTCACTGGGAGCTTTAATGAAAAGAAACTAGGCTGTTCGATATGGCGTGTAATTAAATAAAGAGAGCATTTTGTTTTTTTAAAAAAAAACAAATTCGACACTTTAATTTATTCTTGAGTTTCCAAAAGAATAGTAATATTTTATGTACAACTATGTATGTATTTATGTATGTGTGTTTGTATTTTGAGTGAGGCGCTAAAAAAAGATCTTTTCGTTAGTATGCGAATTCTATTTTTTGACTCTCCCAGATATTTCTAATTCATTATTTTCAAGCCAGTGGGTAGCCAGGTATAAAATTGTATTTGAATATGAAAAGCTGAGTCTCGAAGCGTTTCGAATGTTTTTGATGTAATATCTGAAATGCCAAGAAGATTTCATGTTTAACACGGTTCAGAAACTTTTAAAAAATTAAATCCCTTAAAAATAAAAAATTCTAACGTGGAAACTGTATCAGCGTGCTATACATTAAATTTTTGAGAATCCATTGAATTATACTATACTTTAATGAATACCGAAAACATGCAAATTGTTTTGAATTAAACACTGCTAGTGGTCACTGCTTTGGGTGTTTCTACTTGTGTTTCAATTAAGTTAGAAAGCTGTTTTTATTCTGATACGAACTAGTACATCGTTGCGCGTTGCTTTCCACATAACTTATTATTTTTTGAACATTCTGAAACATTAATTGAAAGCCTCTGTTTCCTTGAGACAAACTGATAAAGATTAAAAGAACATTTAACGTATAAAAAACGAAAGAGTAAAAATATAAGTTAAGTCAACAAAGCTAACTCAATGGTTATTAGTTTTACTCTAGCAAAAAACGTGATTAATGTATCGGTTGCTAAATATTGAGTTCCGCCCGGTTACCTGGTAATTACATGGCAATCTCTTATAAGTGATCACAAAGGCTTGAATTTTGTAATTTACTTTGATACCGCATGAAGCTTCTGCTTCTAGTATTATCTCCCACTAAGCTTTTGATACAGATAATACTGCACTCCACATAATTCAACTCGCCTTTAAGTACAACCAGACGCAAATAAAATTTGGCAGAAGTCCTACTTCCATATATGACATGCAATAAAAACGCTCACGCAACTGTTCTGTTATTTCTTCGTAATTATTTGCTACATGTGAAAACATCAACATGCAACACATTGTAACAAAACTAGATTAATCTTAATGTTTTTAATTAGAACTGACATAGTTTTTCTCGTTTAAAACTGTCAAAATTGCATGTAATTTAAATAAGTGGGCTCCAGCAAGCAGGTATATATGTTGCGCTAATTAACTTTTTTCATGTTATTTCCTTATCTGTTAAAATTAAGATTTTAAACTGAAAGCAATTGCTTCCTACAAAATTGAATGTAACCGTGGTCGGGCTTTGTATCGCCCCTCATCACGCAAACCCTAAGTTCACGAACCAATTACGGGTCTAATATTGAGTGCTTTCTCTTGTATTTTTGACAGAAGCTGAATCAATAAGTTTAGCTTTGGGCAATATCACTACTTGCACTAACTAACGAGAGTGCGGGTTTGTCAGAAGGCGAAAGTGGTAAAGAAGACAGTATACAGAACTAGAAGTATCACGAAGAGACTGAAAAAACAAGAAAAACTTCATCTTTCAAGTATACAACAGTTAAAAAATTTTTCTATCGAGTTACGACGAAGAAGAGTAGAGGAGTTGTGGATATTGATCGGTAGAAATCGAAGTTCGAGAACAGGAAATATACTAACAAGACACTTCATGGGTTCTTAGTCGAAATGAAAGAAACGTTCTAAGAGACATTGCATCGACTGTGAAACGTAGTATTTTCTGAACTCGAAGGGAATTCTAGAGAGTTTGATTACCTCTTTGAGGAAATATGACAAATACTTCTTCCACCGTCCATGCTCTGGGGCTAACTAATACAGCTAACAGAAATTGTTCGTTCATAAACGCAAGCAAAGATCATACAAATAGCACTAGTGTTAACATACAGTTGAAAATTGTCAAGTGGGCTTTATATGCAGCGATTTTCTGCGTGAGTAGTGTTGGCAATACGCTGGTTTGTGCTATAATTTTGAAGAAAAAGAGAATGAAGACTGTTACGAACTACTTTATTCTCAATTTGGCCATTGCAGACTTAACTTTGACATTGGTTTGTATTCCATTCGACATCCCCGTACAAGAAATGGGTTACGTCTGGCCGTATGGAGCATTTATGTGCAAGATATTGTACCCACTACAAACTATGTGCTTATTTGCTTCAGTATTCACCTTGACGGCGGTCAGTATTACACGTTACCGGGCAATAACGCATCCATTTCGAATTCAGCTGACTACAAAACAAGCCAAATTGATTATACCTTGCATTTGGATACTAGCGATACTTCCTGTATCCCCGTACATGTATGTATTAAGTTTAAATGGAGGTAAATGTGACGAGATATGGCATAGTGAACAACATAGGAAAGGTTATACCCTGGCGTTATTCATCATGCAATACGTTATTCCACTTTCTGTGATCGCTTTATCCTACATCAAGATTGGCTACGAGCTCAACAAACACTCCGACCCAGACCACCAACACTTGAAGAACTCACAGTCAGAAGAGACCTCCAAAGTTGTGCGCATGCTCATAGTGGTAACGACTGTATTTGCGGTTTGTGTACTGCCGACCAACGTGATGTGGTTGTGGCTGGACTTCGGAACAGGCGCTGAAAAGTTTAACTACTTTTGGGAGGTGGTCGCTTTCTGTAATCTAGTGACGTTCGCTAACAGCGCCGCCAATCCAATTTGTTACACGATTCTAAACGAGAATTATAGGAAAGAACTTAAGAAGTATATTATGTTCTTATGCAGATGTACATCCTTACCTAACAGTAACCCTATTTCTGAAATCGTTGAAATGACTGAAAAGGGTGAACTCATTAGACGGAAGTCAGCCCATCCTATACTTTTGAAAAGTTCATAACGGTTTGCTTATTCCTTTAAACCACAGCTGTATTGGTAAATTCTCCCATCTAGAGTGATTAACCCTTTCAGTCCCAGCTGTATTGGTAAATTCTCCCAACTAAAGTGGTTAACTCTTTTAACTCTTAACCTATTTTCTACTTTACCGTTTTTCCTTTCCTTAAAGAAACGCGAGAGTAGAAATTTGTTGGGTAATTTCCCTTTTAGATCATACACGTATTACCATAGGGATATCAAATTTACTGTAGTTTGTGTTTGTCTTGCGGATATAAAACTTTTTTGTTAGCTTTGGAGCGAGTGTTATATCTATGACTCATTGGTTTGATGTATTCATTAAATATTCCTTACACGTCTATACATGAATTCCCCTTGTTGCGTTTGAGTGATTTCATGAAATAACTAAGTTTGACTTCATGCGCGAACGTGCGACTCACGGTCGCGCATGAAGTCAAAGTTAGTTACGTCAGGTTGAAAGGAAGCACCCAGAAGACCCTTCGTGCCTGTAAAGCCCCTGAAAAAACTGCGGGGAGGCGAAAATAAATTCAGAAACCAAATCTCAAAATATCTCGGCTTGGAGATTTACCACAGGTAGCCCAGTCAAGATTAGTATACATCCTCGCTTCGCTCGAAGGCGAATAAAAACAAGGCCATCTGTTGCAATGCATGAAAGTAAACACACTATAGCAATTCAAATAAAACAAGGAATTACAGCTATTTGGTAACGTGCTAAAAACTATTCGACAAATGAATACTGGTAGCAAATTTTGGAACTCAAAATTAATTCTAAAATCTTGACAGGTGCTTTATAAAGGCACATGGCATAAATTTTCTTCTTTCTTTGTCTTTCAAAAGATTCACGATTTGCTAGGTTTCTGCTTAACCGTCTTCGTTTTTGGTTTTAAAACTTTAAAAATCAGGCGCTTTATCGGGTGTTTCTGTCAAATCTTATTACACAACTTTCGTGCATATTGAACGTACGAATAACAGTTTGCCCAAGTCTCAGTAAAGAAGCGAGATTAGAAAATCTTATACTGACGGTTCAAGCCCACGAAACTCGTCGAAATTTTTCTATCGGTAAGTAATCTGAAATTTTGTTGTTTTTGAACTCCGTTTTTTTAGTAGCTGTTAAGAGTTTGTGAGTAGAGAAAAACTGCGTTGAAGTTGAATTCGTTGTGTACAGCAACAGTTTAAACAAAACCTTCATGTAAACATCGTACTCTTAAAGACTTGTTGTTTAAACCATTTTTCTCGGCAGAATTCGAAGCTGCTGTTTTAAATTTAATAAATTTTGATAGAACTTAACGTTTTAGTTTCATAAAACAGACAAAGTTCCCTATATAGAGAGAGCAAGTTTATCTCCAGCTTCTCTCGATGAATCGAGTTGCGAGCACCCACTACTCTCGCACCATTGTTTAGGGCTCGCATAACAAAAATTTGTGTTATCTTATCACGTTATGTGCAAGAAATGGACTCGAACAATAATGCTTACGCTAAGATAGATTAACAAAAAGTAAGTATTTTTGTTTTATCTGAGAATAATTAAAAATTTTTTGGCTGTACAAGAAATCATTCGCCGAGTTCGTAATGAGTATTTAAGAGGATTTGCCAAGACAATCCAAGATAAATTCTCAAAACACCCACTGAGCCTAATGTGAAGATTAGCTTTATTCTGCTTCACAAAGGTGAATTTTCATAAATTTCTTAAACAGTGAACATTGAATTTTAAGACTTTCTTGTTTGACGAAACATATTGCATGGAAAAATTCAGTTCCGCAACGCACTATTGATCAGCAAGGCCTTGGACAAACGTCAAACTTTTCATTGGTCGAACTAAATTGAGCAGTGAAGTGCATGATAAATTTGTCATTTGCCCCGATTAAGTTCGACAGATTCTATTTGGATCGACTGACACGTTCTGTTCATCTGCTTGAGACGGATAGAACGAATGAAAATCGTCTCTGGGTCAAACGTCGATCTTTTCATTAGTCAAACTAAATGCATGAATACTTGTGTTCCGCAGCGGGTCATCTTCATGTTTACTCATCAAGTACCCGCTGACCATAGGAATTGGTTCTTATTCGGTTTGTCTTACTAAGTTAGATGTTAGACCTGAGCACTCGAAAATTTAAATTTTTTTTCGACACGAACTATGATTTAGGTCGACTTATAAAAAGCTCGACATTTGTCCAAGGCCTATTGGAAAGTACATGTGACTAAACGGGCTTAATTTGAAACATTCACAGATAAAACAAGTTACGCTCGAAGCGTATTAACCCTAAAGCTTGAACGCGGTAAACGTAACTATTAACCTACATTCATGTTTCGAACCTTACAGAGACTAACTTGAGAGCTCTGTAATTTTGGATTTGTTGGAGTGGAAATTGTACACGGGTTTTTATAAGCACCATTAAATTTGGCCGAGGCTCATTGTTCTTAATTTTTTGGCGATTTGAGCCTCAAAGTGTTCTTTAAACGTTCTTATTTCTATGTAATGAAAAACTAAGCCAAAAGTGTTGCATATGACTGTATTGGAAAACGAATTTTGTCAATTTTTCCCTACAACTTTATCGTGGATTCGCCGTCATTTTCCCCGAGACAATTTCCAGTGATTGTAAACTGCGAAGCATTTCTTAGTTATTCTTTAACGTTCAACTAAAGATCGAATATCAGAAAAGTTTTCAAAAAAAATAACTATCGAGCCCCGAGCCTCGGTTTGTTCTTAAATTGTTCTTAAATTTCGGCCAATCTGAGCCTCGTTGTTCTTATAAAGTTGTTCTTATAAAAAAAAGCGTGTAAACAGTATTTCATAAGAACCGTAAACCTTTTTAGACAGGAAATGACTGCATGCCTGAGTTTTGGCTTAAACAAAAGTTAAAGTTAACCACCCTTCGAAAAATTTGGCCCTGACGGCAGAGATTTTCAATCATCACTTGTTTAGTTGATCTAAGAACTGTAGTGAATTTGCATGCACTTACGCTCAGCATAGAAGAATCTCAAAAATTTCCAAGGTGAAAATTCTAAAATATCCGGCAGTTTTTTTTTCTTTTTTATAACGGGGTAGAAAGTGGCCTGTGAGTTGAAAGAACGTGACTTTAAATTGCTGGTACCCGCAGTTTTTCAAATCACTGAAAACTACAAAACAAATGACAGAAATGTACCTGTTGTTATGTACACACAGAGGCAAAAACATTCTAAACTAATTTTCCGCTTCCTTCATCTTTTTTGTATTGAACGGAGAAACCCTGGCCATTTACTCAAATACAGAGATTTTATATGTCAGCTCGACAAAGGCACCAAATCAGGTTCGTCACGTGATAAGGCTTTAAACTTCTGTTTCTAATTAGGAAAAAATTACTCAATGTTCGGTTGTTATTAGATCATTGTCATATCAAACTTGGTGAAACGGAAAGTGAACGCAATAACGTTGAAAATCGCTATATTTTCCCTACATATTGAGGGATAGATTAAGTGTTATGATTTTAAAATACATTACTAACAAGAAAGCAGGCATGTAAATCTTGGCCATCCTTTTTTCGTAAATGTTCTAAGATCCGATTGTTTGTAATCTATTCAAGCAATTTGTGTGTCAGCCCGTCCATCATGATGATTCGTTTTCACGTATTCATTGCCTACTGACACACAAAGATAACTATAACTAGTTTGGGTGTTGAGTAGTAAATATAGCTTGGTTATGTCAATCAATATTTATATACAAAACAAGGCCGCGCGGGGATAAGAATTTGATCTTATCACGAGTGACCAAATCGAATTGAACTTTAGCCTAAGAAGATAAAATTCGTAATTCCAAGCGGCCATGAAATGTTCTGTTTAATTCTTAGAAACAGATGAAATTCGTACATAAAACACAACATTTTGCTAATCACGTTTACTTAGCCATGGCGACTCCAAAACCTTCACACTTGAAAGATGAAAATAGTATCTTCATTCACTGTGTGCGATGAAGATATGATATTCTAATAAAAGGAAAAATCCTGGTATTTCATCAGTATCTATATAATAAATTGTCATTGTATAGAAAATTGTTATTACTTGTTCTAATTATGTTTTGATGTAAACTGAGAGATACTGAAACGCGGGGAAGGGAAGAGAAAATAATAGTTATGCTTATCATTATTGTTTTTATTATTATTATCATCTTTATTAAAGCAAAAATCAAATGGTCGCTTTAAGGGTTAAACACTTGCCGAAGGGTGCTAGCTGCTCTTAAAGTCCCTGTAGTCTAAGCACTTGCGATTCTTCTTCTTGCTATTTTTATCAAAATTATTATTATTATTATTATTATCATTATTACTATTACAATTATTATTACTAATATTATTATTTTTATTATGAACACAATATTTTGCTAAGAAAACTTCCAAAGTTAACGGCAAAAGTTTGAATGTTTAAAGTTTTTTTTATTACGGCGCTGAATGGACATTTAGTGGAACCAAAAGGAAAGTGTGTGAAAGGGCAAAAAAAAGGAAAATCTTAAACTTAATTCCAAACAATCGAAAATAAGCTAGACACCTTGCCACAAATCTAAAGCACTTGTAAAAATAAAATGAAATGTTATTTTCAATGAAACTGACACCATTAAAAGGAAAAGAAAAACATTTGAAAAATCTTTGAACAAGAAAGTACATTTTTTACTGCAAAACTTTTCCCTCAGGAATTACTTAAGGGTACATTCGTTGGGGCTTAATCCAGAATACTAGGAATACACGGAATAAAATTTTTGGCTGATTCATGTGGCTCTTTTTTCCTTAAAAGTTACAAATAAGAAATTTGTCAGTGAAAAAATTATTTGAATCTCAAACATGAAATAGATATTTCATCGCCTTGACAGTCTGGAAGAAATTTCAAGATTTTTTCCTTACTATTTGGAATAGTTGGCAATAGGCCCTAACGAGCGGGCCCTTAGAAAGCAAAACTAGCAAAGCGTATGCTAATTATAACCGAACGGTCGAAAACGTTTTAGTACTTTAAAAAATAAAATTAAAAAAGGTTTAGCCTATAATTTTAAAGATTACTTTTATATCATTATTACTAAATTTATCACCAAAATTGTTTGGAAGGGAGCGAGTATTGTGTGATCTGTGTAGGAGTTGAGTATAAAAAACGACGAAAAATATTATTTATGTCTGTACACTGCAAAGGCTTGAAAACTATTAAAACATATTACAGTAAACATGAAAAAACATTTTTTACTTTAGTAAGATGAAAATCTAGTATTTAAAATACAGTGACACGAGTCTCTTTTAGGTTTAACCGCCACATCAGTTGATTGGCCGTGATAATGGCAGCAGGAAATGATTTGCATGTCCTCTTGCTGGTTTTTCTATTTATTAACGACGTGTGCCCTGCACGAGAAGAATTTCACACTGTACACAATAAAGCAACAAGTCAGGATCACATTAGTCAAAGCCGCACAACTTTACCAAGAACTAGAAGGGATTTACAAGAACTTGCTCCTTTAAAACCGTCTCAGGCAAAACAAATTGTAGGAAATCCTTTGGATCTAGTCGGCGAAGCCCTTAAACTGGTCAGACGTAGGCGAGATGCTTTCCGCGCGAGTGGAGGAACTACAACCAACGCGTTTCTAAGAAGAAACAAGCGAGATGCAAAATATAGCAACGATCTGGACAACGAACATATTTTGGATAAAAGACAAATCTTAAGTGAGAGCAGGAACCAATACCACGATTCAAATTCTGAAGATTTAAAGGGAAAAACGAAGGCACATAGACTGGATAAGCGCCATTTGCCAGATTTTGAACAGTTGCCCTTTCGAGAGGGTGGAGACAGTGGTTTCGTACGAAGCTATAAAGTTGAGAGACGTCCCTGGCAAACCCAACGAAGAGTAAAAAAGGATTTAGATCTACCGGTAAGTATCTAGCTGAATAAAGATATTGGTAATGAACTCGCGTACTAGGTTAAAACCGTTAGGAACTAGGTACTACAGGATGTCAAACTGCAATATATGGCAATTGAATATTTGAAAAAAACAACTTCGGAATAACTGAGGGAATAAATTAGAGAGGGATAAACAGCCGCCAGTCTCTGCAATAGGCTCTTTGCAGCTAAGGGTCACGTGATCGTGTATACCTTAAATCAATCAACAACGACGAAAATGGTATCCAGAAATGGAAAGAGCATGTTAATATTAGTAAAAAAACAAACTTTCAGCTTTTGACCTCAATTATGTAAGAAATGGCGAGTAACAGAAAATAGGATATTTTCTGAGAATTTGTATAACTGGGGAACAAACCTTGATTTCCAGTTCAATATTTACATACATTGACTCAGAAAAATTTTGATTTTAAATCAGTTTGCTGTCGTTTTTGAAATACATTAACGTCGAGACTTGAAATCCTGCCATCTTGCTCTTTCCGTTTTTGAATATCATTTGGTCATAACTAATTAATTTGAGGTAGGTGTTGTCATGTGACTTCTAATTCCAAAGAGCTTATTATGCATTCTCCCACAGCTCGGTGTTTTAGCAAAAGGCAAACGCGCGCAGAGGACGACGGCAAAAAAAGATGAGATGTTCTGAGACGAAAACCCCCCGCTGACAATGACATGTTCTGTGATCATCAGTGATCATAAACTATTTCATGTACTGTACGCAGTTAATGTTACTACAAAAAAAATTACATCCACAGTACAAAACTATGTTTGAACTTATCAACGCAAAAATATTTATTCTGCGGGTTCCGCATTTTATCATATGTTTAAAATTTTGGCAAATGAATATTTAACAGAACTATTGACATATCGTTTGGTTTGTGTTAACTATAAACAAGTGACTCGACTGCATGATGAAATATTTCAAAAACAAAAAGTAAGTTTCTTAGTTATGAAGTACCTCACTTTGTAATGCAATCCCTTCATACCTCTACATCCAGTTCACGATGTCACAAGCGTTACAGAAGCTACCTGATCTTCCCATCAGTGAAATCCTTAAGACTGTCCTAACGTTAATACGAGGTCGAGATGGCAGGGACGGTAGAGATGGCCGACAGGTACGAAATCAAAATGTTGTATATACTAGGGATCAAGGATATTTGGGATCAGGGATCAAATCTTTAAAGTAAGCGGCAGCGGGAAAAAATCATACAATGTTAAGAGTCTGCTGTTATACATTTCATTTTACTGGGTTACCTGTGGTAAACCCAGCCATGGTCTGCAACTAGTTTCTTTGGTCGTTACCCAACATTTACTCCTTGCGGCGCCAGCTCAAGCAGATGTTTAGGGCTCTATTCTCACTATTCTCTCTCTCTCTATTCTCTTGAAATTTAGGAAAACAAGATTCCTACGCTCAAATAACTTACATACGCACACTGTGTTAGAATCACGTTGATGTATGCAAAAATGAAGAGCAAACAAGCTACTTGATAAACAGTAGCCCAGTGAACACCTAAATATGGCATCTAGTTTTTTTAAATACATTCTTACATACATGGATACATACACTAACATTTAGTGTTTACCAAAGCAACCAATATCCATTTTCGCGCGCTCTGATTGGCTCCCGTATCTCACAATATCCACGACTATTAGTTATAGACGAGGAAACGATTGCTTTAAACGAAAAACCATTCCAGAAAACAAGAAGACTTGGCTTTCTAGTTTTAATGGTTAGGACAAAATTTTTTTCTTCAAAATCTGCTTAAAAACCGCGACATTTAAGTTCTTCAGAAAACCCTGAAGAATGTAAACGAAGCTCAAATGTACACGAAGCGTGCGTACTAGAAATAGAAAAAAAAGTTAAATTTTGCCCTTTCTTTGAAGAATGAAGTGCATTTTATTTTATCTTCCGGTAAATACTTATCGCATCTCGGTATATATCCACCGCTATTCACCTCCCCTTCTGGGGATAGTTGCTAAGTGTAGAGGATATTACACGACGGCGCAAAAATATAAAGCTTATCTTCGAGTGGAAAATGAGCGGGAAAACAAAGAAATGACGTCAATGATGTCTTCACTTGTGAGGATATGGAAAATATTTCACTCAAATCCCGGATGTAGTTTCTTTTGAAATCACGAGTGGCGTATTTTACTGTAAAACACTCGTATGTACAAAATAAGGCCGCATACAAAATTATAAGTTTTCATACATTGATTATAGAATAATGAAAATGAGGACAAGGTGCAATTCGGAAGAAACTATCACCTTCAAATCAGTGCTGCCATATAAAAAGATGATCCTTTTCAAATACCAGTCTAGAAATTTTAAACTTTAATTTGCAGGGCGACCCCGGCTACCCAGGCCCTCCAGGACCGAAGGTTGGTAAAAATTAAGTTCGGCTGACTTCACTAGTTTTATTCTCTTCTCGTTAGCCGTTTCAAGTGTTTTGTAGTAAATTAATGTTTTAAAAATGGTTCGAGATAGCGGGAGCTCGAACTACCGAGGGTAGGATTCCTGTAAGTGTTTACGAGGGGAAATAGATTTTGGGTTGAGTCATGGGGAGGTTTGATTATCGGGAGTATACTAAAATTTACATTCCATTCTTCATTCACGATGAGGTTTTACTTGTAGGTTGACGACGTAAAGTACATTAAAATTGTCTTGCTTATTACTTTCGTTTAAAATTGGTTTAAAAAAAGTAAAAAACTAACCGATGCATCTGTATCGTTGATATGGCGAAAGTCTCATGTAATAACGTGAACGTGTTTTGAGTTACAGGGCGAGCCAGGAGGAGTTGAAAATTGCAAACAGAGCGAGGTAATTAAGAATTTTAAATATGTTTAATTTTAATACATGACCCCTTAAGCTGTTCCGCTTTAATTATTACCGTGTTAGAATAAAAGTTATTGTATTGTGTTGTAAACAGAAAGACAGACGGGCGGGTGGACGGATAGATGGGCGAATGGATGACTAAATGGATAAATGGATGAATGGATGGGTGGATGGATGGATGGATGGATGAACGGATGGGTGCGTGGATAAATGGATTGGTGGATGGATAAACGAATGAATGGCTGGATGAATGTTTGGATGAAAGTATGGATAAATGGATGGATTGATAAATGAATGGATGGATTGATGAATGAATGAATGGATAGAGGAGTAGGTGGATAAATGTAAGGATAGATGAATGGATAAATGAATGGGTGGATAGATGAATGAATTTATGGATGGATGAATGAATGAATGAATGGATGGATGAATGGATGGATGAACAAATGGATGAATCAATAAATGGGTTGATGAATAGATGGGTGGATGGTTGAACGGATCGATGGATGAATGAAAGGATGGATGGATGAATGGATGGGTTGATGAATGAATGCATGGATTGATTGGTGTATGACTGCATGGATGGATGAATAAATGGAATGGTGAATGAATGGATTAATGGATTTAATCATAAAGATAGACTGATAGAAAGATAAGTGATCGCGGGAATTATTGGCAATGACACAATGCCGAGATTATGTTTTGTTACACCTTTCAGTTTCAGGTGGAGCAGTCAAACCATCGAAAGCAACTTTGGGGATTTGGTGTGAAGGTATGTTTAGAGTTATCAAAATACGCCCCTTAAATGTTGTTCAAGAGTCGCTGTCAAAGGTGCTACCTACTAATTGCTAGATTTGCAGAAGCGATACTTATACTAACTATGACGTAACCTATGGCATATGATAAAACTAAGAAGTTAACTCGAGCTTCTATAGAAAACTAAAATATTTGCACAGTGATTTGATCTTGCTGTAAAGATGAACGGCACTTCACAAAAGCATCGAGAACAGCCTTCTCGAGACTTATGTCAAGACCCCGAGAGACTTTTTAACAAACTGAATCAAGTCCTTAAGATCGAACGCCGCGAACCTGAATATCGATAAAAAGCAATGCGCATATAAAGAACAAAATTTGGTGGAGAGCAAACGCACGGGTTTCGTTTTCAAGTGATAAAATGCCGTTTCGAACATTTTATTTACAACCACTATTAGAACCACGTACTAACGAGTCTTTGTTATTCGCATCGATTTTTAGCAAACCAGGCCCTCAGCTCACCTTACGGCAGAGGGGAGAAATGAAAGGTTTTCTAACGACGAAGGTAATTATAGTTGACCAACGTACTTGTTGTATAAACTGAACTTTTTGTTCTAGCGTTGTTGAATAAACGTTAAAACCAAAAACAGCTGTCAGTTTTTTGAAAAGGTGAAAACATAGCAAGTAGTAGTAGTAGTAGTAGTAGTAGTAGTAGTAGTAGTAGTAGTAGTAGTAGTAGTAGTAGTAGTAGTAGTAGTAGTTGTAGTAGTATTAGTAGTATTAGTAGTAGTAGTAGTAATAGTAATGTTGTTTGTTCTTTTGTTCATGTTTTTACAATTTCTGTCATTGTCTTATATTTTCAGTATGGAGATGGTGGAGCTCGTCTCTGGGAACAGCTCATATCGTTGGAGGATTGAAACTCGTACAAAATCAATCACTGGAGATTCCCATCACAGGACACTATTACGTTTATTGCCAATTGTACATTTCCCACCACAATTTTTCCAGCTCGACAGCTGGTTTCGAAGTAACTACAAACGAACACACTTTATTGAGATCCGAGTTCAGCGAAAGAGAAGGGACGCTACATACGGGGGGCATGTTCTTGTTAAAGAAACAAGATTTACTGACTGTAAAGCTCAAAGGATCTGGCACGATAGAAGGAGACCATGCCGCAAACTTTTTTGGAGCGCATCTTGCTTAAGGCCTTGCATTAGAGTTGTGTTTACAGGATACCGGAGCAAGTTTTGTTCGGGTTGAAATGGTGAGCCTGCATTGTTTCAAGTCAGCACACATTGCGACGTTGCCATCTTGAATTTTGTGTACATGCGCTGGGCAGTGCCCCGCTGACCAAACAACTGAAGGCTATGGAGTCGAGGTTGGTCTCGTTCGGGGATTAACTTCATTCTCTATCTCAGTCTGTTTATATGATTCCAGGGTGGTCAATTAGTTTCGTACTGGAATAAAAGTTTCGATCCGGAACGAGAAGCCGGTGCTAACTCCATCTGAAAGGATTTCTTGATCGATAACTTTCGCTCCTGAGTCATATTAAAAGGGAATCTTAACTTCAAAGTTATTTTTTGAAATGTTCAAAAACATCAGTAGGGATTACAACAACGTACTTTCTGAAACAATCTTTTGTTAATATTCTGCAAAAATGAGTAAAGAAAGCACTAGCCAATCCCACGAAGGTCGCCATATTGCACTGACGTCTGACGTCAAACTGTCATCAGAATCAGCTCTACTGCCGTTATTTATTTTTCGTAAAGTTATCCAGTAGAAAGAAAAAACGTTTTCCTCTTTGAGCAACTTAAAGAAGACTTATATTTCTACGATAACTGCAATATGATGTTGTGATGTCACGGATTAAAATGCGGGCGCAAAGATGGCGGCTCCCTTAGAATTCACCTTGCACGGTTTATAAACTATATTCAACGATAGGCGATGAAATGACAACTTATAGACCCTGTTCATAGATCTCCGATTAAGTTAGCCCGACTAGCCTTATTCTTGAGTTAATCTTTCCAAAAAATATGTTACCCAAAACGAGGTTAGTAAGATTAATATGAATTCAGACAAAATAACTTCAAAATCGCCGCAATTTGTTATACGGGTCTATACCAGCAGCCTGTAAGAACTAATATTGGTAAACAGATGGCCAGAGGCGTTCGGTAGACGTTACACGTTGAACTACAAAGTTTAATCAGTGTTCTTTTTTAAAACATATCAAACAACAACGACGACAATACTTTATTGCTCTTCATGATTTTCAGAAATAAAGTATTGAGAGGATTAAATACTGATATGATAATGTTTGCGGTTATTAAGAGCACGGCCTATTAGAGGTAACCTAATGGAGATTTAAGACTGAGTCTTGTGAAAACATAATTTTCTCTAATGTCTTTGTTATAAATGTGAAAACAACATCTGTTCTTTAAAGTGCCTATGATATGAAACCTTTTGTTACATTAATGAATAGTCCTTTCTAAATGAGGAACAGCATGAGAGGGGTTTTGTCAAAATTTGTCATGGTTCTCGAAATATTGACATTTATTGTTTTCAACTGATGACGTGAGTTGTTCGCCAGACCAGGTTTCATTTTTTTAATGTTCTGCCAAGTCTGAACTGTTGGACAAAAATTAGTAACTATTCGGAGGAACACCCCGTGATAACAACAGCCCAAGTTTGGCTTGAATTCATTAAAAGGTTAAGGACCAGCTGCAGGTTTCAAAAAATTGAATTTGCCTGTCCAACAACTGAGAACTGAGGATTTGTTTGAAGTTCGAGCAATTATTTTGGTCAGCGGCAAAAATTCCCAGACTGCTTTGCGCGCTCAAGTCAAACCGAACTTGAAGCCGCCATGAAGCGCATGAAGGTGCGTTGCTTCAGTGAGAACAACGTTTTAAGCGTTTGTACCGAGTATTATGTGTCGAGGATGCATAGTAGAGTATATGGTTTTCGTTCTTCACGAGTGTTGCTGAAACATCGTAAGAAGTATTCAAAAAACGCTAGTTTGTTTGCTTAGTTGTGTCGAGTCGATTTTCTGGCGTTCGGTTCCTCGCTCGTTTCGAACTTTTAAAACTAAAATACTTCGAGAACCATAACAGGTTCTGACAGAATATTTTCACCAATATCTCATTTAGCAAGGTCTATCCGCTGACGAATCAAAAAAGGTTAATGTCATAGGCACTACGGCTCGAAACAAGATATTATACGCACATTCTTCTTTAACCCCTTCATGGCCTCGTTTGTTAGCTTCTTCTATCTTCCACTTGTACGCTAATGTTCCGTATGCTTGCTGGCTATCTGTCAATGGCCGCTGAGTTCAGCATTGCCCTTTAGGCGTTAGGCGTTTTCCTGATTTTTTTGCTCGTTATTAGTGTTCTTCCAAATATGTTTGTTGCGTGAGTGATCGTCTACTCGTCTCCTTTATACTACACTTACACATTAATTAATGATAAACTTTTAATGACACCTTACCAAATATCATGTTAACATATAGAGAAGCAAAAACATTCTAAAAAGAGAAATCCATAAAAAAGGGTTGCTCTTGATTGTTTTTGTTGGGTCAGAAGTCTCTCTAATAGTGTTAAAGCCGTGGCTACACGGTGCGACATTGCATGCAACATATCGTGCAACTAAAACCCTTCGTGTAGCCACAACATGAAATCCTTGCCTGCAATTCGCAGGAGTAGGATCGGTTTTTACTTTGCGCAACGTTGCTTCAGATGTGGCTACACGGTGCAAATAGAGAGCTTGAGATTCGACGAGTACGGGTACGAGTACGGGTTTTTCCCATTCGTCAAACTGCGGGTGCGAAGAAATCACGCCATCTCGTTGTGCTGCCAAAATTTTGTTGTCGATCCGCCAATTTTTCTGCAAATCTTGTTGTTAACAAGACGATGACGACAAGTTTTTGCAACACAACGAGACGGTGTGATTTATTCGCAGCTTCTAGCATTCGCAGTATGACGAATGGAAACAAAACTCTTAGTCGTATCCGTTCTAGTTGTCGAATCTGAATCTCTCTACTCTTTCATTGCGTTGTAGCCTTATATACCTTAGAACCCACACGGTTTGAAATATATGGCCATAGGTAATCTAAGCGTAGACAACATTTTTTACAGCTTATCTTTGTATAAACTTTTAGCTAATGGTTGACCGCCAAACCTGTTAGCTTTGGTTCAATAAACAAAAAGAATACTTGATAGAAATCAATCTAAATCAGGTGTGGCGTCAGATTCAGCATCATTCTTCATTTCTTTAATCTTCCAATACAATTGCTTCCCAAGTACACCAATACCGTAACCAACTGCCTTACCAACGGGGGCCATATTTGGACCTCCCAAGTACATTGCCGCTACACTTCCTGCAATGCCAAGCAGTTCCTCTACTCTACCAGATTCTTCTAATAAGAAAAAAGAAAAAAAAATTCTCGATGGGATTAGTGTTTGACAGGAATTAAAAACCCAAAGATTTAAGAAAACCAGGAACTATGTAGTAGCCTTAACTCGTGCCGGTTTTGTAGAATTTTATTTGAAAAATGAATATTTTTTTATACGAAAAATATCAATTATCTTTAGCTTTCCTTTTCCAAAATATCGAACGCTTTTCTGAGTATATTTAAAAATCCATAACCTCACCACCTAAGTCTCAGACGTCAGTCATGATATGCTTGGTCCGTTTGTTAAGCCCTTCGATAAGAGACTTCCCAGTAAAGATCTCGCTAATGGTTAGAAAGTGCTGTATATTGTAAATGCTCTAACGTTCGTCACTTTGACTTTTGTTTGCTTCAAAGTTCGTCCATGTAGCAAACGAATATTGAAAAACACCTGCACGATATGAACTTTTGTATTTTCGTGTGTTCAATTCAGGGACAACACTTTCGCTCCCCATTGTTTTATATACTTTTAATATTGTTCAATATAAATTAGAGGGAAACGAAAACAACAAAAGTTAACTGTGGGTGTGAACAGCAAAAAAAAACTACAACTGCTTCCGTGAGCAACCTGGTGACTTATCATTTCTAAACTCCTAGACAAGGAATATTAGAAACTGGCTCATCAAGAGATGAGTGCGTACTAGGTCATTTGGTACGACCTCTTACTTCCAATCGTCAGGCCTAGGGTTCGATTCCCGGCCGCGCCGAGGGCTGAAAACTTGTGCGGCCTGCTTTCACCACACCTTCGTGAAGAGGGACGTTAAACCGTTAGTCTATTTTCTCGTTTCGAGCGGGGGACTTAAAAGACACACACTAATTTAGAACAGCAACGTTTTGACCCAAGTTAAAACGAGAACTCATGTGTCTCTAGGTGTCTAAAACTGAGTACTAAGTTTAAAAGTCCATTGGCTAACTGTTGGGAGTCCAAACTTATCATTCTAAGCTTTACTGAACACCATGTGTACACTTCCCACTTCTTTGTATCAATCCTAAATGTGAAAAACTTAATGATACACGCATTCATCCAAACACATTGAAGGGGGAAGCATCTCTGGTAACCTGATAAAGAACCAAGAGCTGTATTACCTTTCATGTTTCGCTTTCCATTTTCCATAAGCTCTCGTTGGAGGTCCCTAAGCTTTTCTTCCATCTCCCTAGTTTTTCTACGAGCAGCTTCTTCTACATTAGCCAAGTAGCGCTTGGTCTCTTCTCTTAATTGCCGCTCTGCCTGGTCCTGGCTAACCTGCGACATGGCCTTGTCGCCTTGAAGAATTGCTGATACTTCCGACATCTTAGATTCAAAGAAGATTTTATGGAACACTCTTTCCTTCTCTGGGCCAAGAGCTCTCCTTAAGTAGGATTCCCTTATTTTAGCTCGGTCCTTCTCGTAGCTTTGGTAGCCGCCACTGACAGAGTACACGCCTTGGTCAATTCTGTCGGTTATTAGCTGGTACTCCTTGGCCATGACTTCTTCACAAAATCGAGTAGAGAATTTTGCATTTTCGTCTTGGAAGAGCCTATACTGGCCATCGATTGCTTCCTACAAGAGAAAAAGAAACATTTATAGTTAAGCTTGCAAAATAAACATCGTAAAATTATTGTACGGGCCGCTTCACATTGCATTGGTTTTCTACGCGCACTTATCCCGTGTTAACATCAGGTTTTTTATAAACACGAAAACCAGTTTATGTATCTTCACTGAAAAGCAGAATAGAAAACTAAAGAAGATAGATCCGACAAAAATTGTATGTTTTCCTATAGTTTTCTTACTTTTGTTGTTATTACTCTTTATACTACTGTTATTCATGTCATAACCTGCAGATTTCGAAGTAGCGCGCCATTAAAATTTTCATCTTGGCTGCACCAAGCCTTAGAGGCAAACACTGTGAAAGCTTTCTTCTGGAATTCCATGTGATAATCCATGAGAAATTCAGTCTCGTGAGGTGAGTGTTGGAGATTCTCACTCATTGAGTTGTGATAAAAGTGAACAGCCTCTTCGTGGGCTTTCCTGTTTTCTTCTTCGACCATAAACATAAAGGCATCCTTGATCACAGGACAGGCTCCTCTGTTGATAGCTGAGACGTAACTCTCGCAGATCTTAATCCATTCTGATAAAATTCGAAAAGAAAGAGTTACAAAAGCAAGGAAAACAAAACATTGGTAACATTTGATTACAAATTGAACAAGAAACCAGTCTAAATACTCCCTAAGAAATGACAGAACATACCATCTTCCAGGAGCCAAAACGAATAGATTTAAAAACATGTTTATATACAGTAATTATAAGTAAATTTTATTTGAATATAGTTTTCTAAGTTTATCATGTAATTTTGGATACCCACTTCCGAATTTTTATATTATAGTTTTAAAATATTACATCACCTGTAAAGTTTTAATGTAATTCAGTATTAGTTTGCTGCAATTTTAAAGCTCAATAACATCTATCTTATCTAATTTCGAGTCTTTTAAATTTTGAACACAACAGCTAAACAACAAAACCTCCAGCAGTAACATGAACTTAACATTTTCAGTCCCAGTTCTGTTAATAAATTCTCCAAACTAGAGCCCACAATGTTTATTGAACAATTTTGGGAGAATTTTACTTTTAATCTTTAGTAATTCTCTCGATTTCTCATTACCATGCAAATGCCTTATTTTCGGTAAGTTATATAAGGAGAAGTTAGACGTCGATAGCTGGCAAGGGCTGAAATAGTTAACAAACAATCACATCGATCAAGTATATCATCACTTCGACACTGTATAAAACTACTGTTTCCATCCTTACGTGAGGCAGTTCTTTGCCCTCCACACTGAACAAAAGGCTGTGCTTGCTGCAACAGTTCGTCTCTTAGCGCATTAAGTTCCTGAACGAATTCTGGCTTTAACTCGTCGAATTGCTGTTCCTCGAGGTGCCGCAACTTCTCTTCGTCCTCCAAGGGACGGGGTAAACACCAGCACTTTCGATACGGAAATGCCCCCTTTATCACCTCACGCGAAAGGTTGTAGTCCATCACCCTCCTGCTGGTTCCAGGCTGTTGATGAAGATTATAGCAACAACATTAACGACAAAGATAGTCATAGCAACAGCAACAACGGCAAGCAACAGCAACAACGACAGTGACAATCTTAGTAACAGCATTAGCGACAATGATATTCATAGCAACATCAACAACGGCAAGCAAACAGCAACAAAGGCAAGCAACAGCAACAACGGTAGTGACAATCTTAGCAACAGTATTAGCGACAATGATAGTCATAGCAACATCAACAACGGCAAGCAACAGCTACAACGACATTGACAATCTTAGTAACAGCCTTAGCGACAATGATATTCATAGCAACATCAACAACGGCAAGCAACAGCAACAACAACAGTGACATCCTTAGTAATAGCAACAACGGCAAGCAACAGCTACAACGACATTGACAATCTTAGTAACAGCCTTAGCGACAATGATATTTCATAGCAACATCAACAACGGCAAGCAACAGTAACAACAACAGTGGCATCCTTAGTAACAGCCTTAGCGACAATGATAGTCATAGCAACATCAACAACGGCAAGCAACAGCAACAGTGACATCCTTAGTAACAGCAATAACGTCAAACAACAGCTACAACGACATTGACAATCTTAGTAACAGCCTTAGCGACAATGATATTCATAGCAACATCAACAACGGCAAGCAACAGCAACAACAACAGTGACATCCTTAGTAATAGCAACAACGGCAAGCAACAGCTACAACGACATTGACAATCTTAGTAATAGCCTTAGCGACAATGATATTCATAGCAACATCAACAACGGCAAGCAACAGTAACAACAACAGTGGCATCCTTAGTAACCGCATTAGCGACAATGGCAATCATTGCAACATCACCAACGGCAAGCATAAGCTACAACGACGTTTACAATCTTAATAACCGCATTAGCGACAATGACAATCATAGCAACATCAACGACGACATTGACAATCTTAGTAACAGCATTAGCGACACTGGCAATCATAGCAACATCAACAACGACATTGACAATCTT
>JAOBAT010124852.1:77813-89836 GCA_026413305.1 Hydrozoanthus tunicans
TTAGTAACAGCATTAGCGACACTGGCAATCATAGCAACATCAACAACGACATTGACAATCTTAGTAACAGCATTAGCAACACTGGCAATCATAGCAACATCAACAACGACGTTTACAATCTTAGTAACAGCATTACCAACAATGACAATCATAGCAACATCAATAACGACATTGACAATCTTAGTAACAGCATTAGCGACATTGGCAATCATAGCAACATCAACAACGACATTGACAATCTTAGTAACAGCATTAGCGACACTGGCAATCATAGCAACATCAACAACGACATTGACAGTCTTAGTAACAGCATTACCAACAATTACAATCATAGCAACATCAACAACTACATTGACAATCTTAGTAACAGCATTAGCGACAATGGCAATCATAGCAACATCAACAACGACATTGACAGTCTTAGTAACAGCATTAGCGACAGCGACAATCATAGCAACAGGAACAACGACAGTGAGAATTATAGCAACAGTGTCAGCGACATTATTGATTATCATAGTAACAGTGTTAAAGACAATTATAATTTAATCATAAATAATAACAGCAACAACGACAATGATAATCATAGCAATAGCAGTAACAACAATAAAAACCGTACCAAAAGCAATAGAGACAAGGAAAATCGTAACAACAGCATTAATGACAAAGGTTTCTTAGCGGCTGACACAAGTTTGACACAATTTTGCTTATAACCGGACCAAACGGATAGTAAAGCAGAACATTTAATAAACTTTAGTTTGTGCCATTCAGGCATAAAAATCTTGCTTTAAAAATAAAAAAAGAAAAAAAAACCGTTTCGGAGACACTCTCCTTCCTCAGTTATGCCTTAAGATGCCATCTTAGTTTAGTAACGGCTTTTTCTGCTTCAATTACGTTTTCCGTGACGTCAATCTTTTTATACACTGCAAACTTTGATTGCATACATAGTATTGCATACATAGTAATATTTAAGAAAGTGTCTCCGAAAATGTTTTTTTTAAAAAAATCTTTTTTTTTAAAAAAACAGGATTTTAGGCCTGAATGGCACAAACTAAAGTTTACTATCAAGAGAAAGGAGTTATCAAAAGAGCAAAATCTTTACCTTTGTTTTCAAGCAATCCTCCAAATATTCATCAGGAGTCACTTCTGACCCTTCAATGCTTTTTTCTAAGAAGAAATCTCTTAGCACCCAACAAAAGGCTGGAAAGTGTTTGCTCAAGTCTTCTGCATTGGCCTCCTCATTTGCATTCACTCTGACTTTCTCAACCATTTCTGTGGCAAGCCTGGATTAAGAATAAAATTTAAAATCTGAAAGATAAGTCAACTAATATTTCAAAAACGCAGGAGTACTCTTTAGGAAGTGACTAGACTTTAACAGCAAAATTTAAAAGATAAAATGTCTGGAGTCTTACTCTTTGCTAACCAATTGACTCAGGATTGTTTCTGCTCTAAGATCTTTCCTTGTAATTGCAATTCACCAATTTAGTGCTCCCTAATCATTGAACCGTTTACACATAGTAGTAGCAGTAGTAGTAGTAATAGTAATAGTAGTAGAAGTTGCTAGTAGTAGTAGTAGTAGTAGTAGTAGTAGTAGTAGTAGTAGTGTAAGTAGTACTTGTTTTATTGACTTAATGTAAATAGTTAAAATTGTCAAAGCAACCTATTTTTACAGCATTGATTAATAGGGTTGATTACAATCAAATGAAAAAAAAATTACACTGAAGGATTTTGGAAACTTTAAGTAACAATATAGAAAAAAAGTAATATAACAACTAGCAGACGGTTCCAATTTGCTGTGATGGACTTGAATTTTTCTACTATTATCATTATCATTATTATTATTATTATTATTATTATTATTATTATTATTATTATTAGTAGTAGTAGTAGTAGTAGTAGTAGTAGTAGTAGTAGTAGTAGTAGTAGTAGTGGTAGTAGTACTAGTAGTAGTAGTAGTGAATAGAAATAATGGTAGTTGTACGTAGTTATTGTAGTTAATCGCTTGAGCACTCTGTATACTCACCGCAGTATCTGTATCGAGTTGTTGTCGATTTTACCAAGTGAGTTGAGGATAAAGTAGCTGCTTGTGAGGACAGCCAGAGTGAACACGTGTACGTCATGTGTTTGGTCACCCTTCTTGGGGTCTTCCAGCCCCTCCGTATCAAGAACGACCAGCAAGTGATCCTCAAGGGTCGGGTGGGGCTTGCACCAAACCCACAGACCTTTGTAAAATAAGGAGCAAAAACTGGCCACTTAGAACTTAGGGGCAAAACTTTGTTAGTTTACAGACCATTCATTTCGCTATTAAAAAACATTTCCTTTCCCCTTTTCTTCCTTTTTTTTTCTTCTAACACTTTTCAAAGCACCATTCTGTTGGTGATGATGTAAGCCCTGTAGTCTACACTAATTTGGACAAACTTTTATTTCAAATTGACTAGCCAGCTGGTGGAAGCATTGAAATTTGTACACGATTTTCGGATGCGTGGTGAAAGAAAAAAATATTTCGTTTTCAAATGCCATTCAGATTTTGGACAATTAACATATCGACACGGTTTAAAGCCCTATTTTTTCCGACGCATAAACCTTGTTTTCAGAACAATTTTCCGACTCAAGTATCTTTAAAACGAATTACGGTTGTCTTGAAATCTCGCATTTCCTTTTATCTATTGAAATTTGTTTGGTTGTCTCGTTATTTTGCCGTCTCGGTGTCGGATTTTTCGTATTGCTTTGGTCTCAGTGTTTTCATCGCTTTCCAAAGTCTTGGGCTCGGATCTTAAAAAGATCGTTTCGGCGTCTACCACTCGCTACCCTTCAGTTAAGTCTTTGGTCTTCGGGCCAGCGTTATCTCAAACTATATCGGAGAGATACGTGAAGACTGCATGAACTATAGTTAAAGGTCTACGACTTCATGCAGTGGTTAAATACTGATGGATGGTAGACCCGGGCGGTCGACTGGAAAACTATAGTTTATTGTTTCACAACTTGATGCAGTTATGCGGAAATAAATGCCGAACTTGTCGGTTTATTGAATCGGAATTAAATGTTGTAAAAAAGGCGTTTCGGGGAAAATAACCTTTCTTGAAGTTTTGGTTTCGGTTTCGTTAGAAAGTAAATTTATTGTTTCCAATTTTACAATGTGTTGTATTTTCTTAACCTTTCTTATTTATACACACAGTATGAAAATTGTCGCGCAACAACATGCATACGCAATAAGTCAAATTTCAATATACAAAAACTTTCGCGTGGTCTCAATCATTCCTCAACTCATCAAATTTCGAGCAACCCGTGGCCTTGTTACTAAGCTGCTTAAAACAATGGTTTTTTTTTTATATTCATGATTAAGCGATCACAGTAAAGAACCATTTTATTCGGAAAAAAGTATTGCGACACTAGAGATACATTTCTTATAATCCAGTCCGCCAAACAACAGTTTATTCCAACTAAATCTACTAACCCGAGTCAAATTTTAGGAGTCTTTGTTCTCAATCCCTCATTTGAAAGATTTGTGCATTTAACTGAATCTTAACGTTAGGGTGCATAAATCATATTGTCACCGCCGCTGGTAAGGCGCCAGTCTTTGGCGTGCGGGAGGCCCGGGTTCGATTCCCGGTGCCGGACCTTCACTCGGGGTCTTAAGATAACTGAGGAGAAGGTGCTGCCTTTGCTCTAACATTTGCAAACGGTTAGACCTTCGCGTCGTCGCCGAATAAGGACGTTAAACCGTAGGCCAAGTCTCTCAATCTCCTATCTGGGGACTTAAAAGAACCAACAACCTTTGTCGAAAAAAAGTAGGGTGATCCCGTTGTCGTGGTCTGTCTCTTCTACTAACTGAGGGCAACTCTTATTGAATAAAAATTTGAGCCGTATATAGCAGACAACCTAAGACCCTCAATAGCAAAGTCAGCTGTAAACCATTGTAAAGCGCCTTTGATCATCTACTGGAAACTTAAAGTGCGCTATATAAATAAAAACTATTATTATTATTATTATTATTATTATTATTATTATTATTATTATTATTATTATTGTTTATTGTGTCACTACTTCAAACCCATAGACGGTGGTAGACTGCACAAATTATAGTTTAAGTTGAAGAACTTTATACAGGTTTGAGAAAAAGAACTTGCTTTATTAAAATCGACAAAACTGTTGTAAAAAATTATTTCGGGGAATTTAACCACTGTTGAAGTTTCGGTTTCGGAAGTTTTGAAGTTGGGGATTTACTTATTGAGTAGACACGGTGATATTTGTGATCTTTATTGTTTCCAGTTTTTCCATTACGGTCATAAATGTTATCCTTCATTTTTAGGGTATTGGCTTATTTTCAGAATTACTAGAACGCTTTGAAATCTTTATTATTTGCAGTTCTGTTTACAAGGTTTTGCAATTTTCTAAACCTTTCCCATTTTGTAACTCAGGTTGAAAACTGTCACGCAACAACATGCAGTTAAAGTAGAATAAACAAAGGTTTTTTTTCTTTCTCCAAGCACCCCGTTGCCTTTTCACAAAGGTAATCTACGCATTTTTTTTTGTTTACCGGAGAAATAATTTATTGAAACATTAGAGATAAACTTCTTACTACGCCAGTAAGGCTGATGAAAATTTATTCTCAATTAAATTTACTAACCTGGAGCCAAAAACTAGAAATTGTTAACCTTCCGGTAAAAGTTTTAAAAATAATTCAATCGCTGAGGCACACGGTAGACTGCATATTTGGTTAGAGTTTAAGTTTCACACAGCACGACGGCGACAGACTGGAAAATTAAAACTATGAGTTAATTATTCCACAACCTTACGCGATTGAGAAAGACTGAACTTGCTGATTTATTAAACTCGAATAAAATTTTGTAAAACATCGATATCATTTCGGGGGAAATAACCTCTCTTGAATTTTCGGTTTCCGTTTACACGAGTGTGTGCGTAAATATTTCACTTTCTGGATACAAGACCAGGGTATAAATAGCATTGAGAAATTGTTTACACAGCAAGGTATCATGCTTGCATATAGTCAATTCATTGTCTTTAGTCTAGGCTTCAAAACTAGATTTCTTGAATATCAGTTTGCTTAATAACAACACGTATTTTATAAGAACGTCGGCGGCGCAGTGACCGCGAGCGGTTAGCGTGTTCGAGGACGCGAGTTCTAGACCCGGTCAGACACTTGAACAAGCCACTTTAACTGACTTTGTTCCAGTCGACTCAGCTGTATAAATAAGTACCAGTTCTGCTGGGAGCTAACCTGCGACAGATTAATGTCCTGTTCAGGGAAAGTCAAAGACTCTCATCCGCTTAGCACTACAGAAACCGAAGATAAACCTGCCGGCCCTATGAGCCACTTGGCTCGTGAAAGTATTTAGCATTTTATAAGAACAATTTTGTATGAGAATGAGGTTTATTTCATTGAAATCACTAAACAGCGCAAAGTAAGATTGACCCAGTTTCTAAACCTTTTTTAAGACCACAATAGACCCTTTTAGAGTTTGTGTCACGCCGTACGTAACTTTTGATAGATACAAAGAATCGAAAATCAATCACAATCATATGAAAGAGCTACTAAAAATTACGACATACAGTTAAGACGGACGCCCCTATAAAACGGACACCAAATCTTGGTCCCTGACGTGCGTTTTCTCAGTCACTTTATTACTGTATTCTAAATATCTATAAGACGGACAGCCGGCTCTATAAAACGGACAGTTAAGGCCATTCCGTCTACGAGAGGTTTGATTATATGCGAGTTTATAATCTTGGTAGGCCAAAAACTCGCGAACATACAGGTTAGTGAAATTTCGAAAATCTACAGATAATTTGTATGCTGCGGACCTCCCCCCCAATACGTTAGTAATTTCGCATGGCCTTATCTTCACCATCTTATCACACATCAATCCCCAACTCGGTAGATATACTAACTCTAAAGCATTTTTTCAACCAGTAGCAATTAATTTTTGCTTATTGGTCTAGGAAGTTTTTGACAAAAAACGGTTAAGGCGCCCATTTTGTTTTTTTCATCAATTTTACAACGAGGCTCATATTTTCCACAAATTAGAAACAAGCTAAGAACAGTCGAGGCTCGGCTTCAGATACAGGTGTAATTGCAAGTTTTTATTGAAAAACACAGCAGATCACGCCATTACATGTGACATCTCATTGACGGTCTTTTGGCAGATGGAAACACTTATTGAGCAGAGAAGAAAAAATCAAATTGTGCGGTGCCGCACGTGTTTATGTCAGTGTCAAAGTGTATAAATACAATGTTAACAAACCTAACCCAATTTGCTTTAGAAATACAAAATTCTATGGCAATGTTAAGCAAAAACTAAAGAGCATCGAGCCTTGGCCAAAATTTACTGGTTCAAAAACAAACTAAAGGTTTTATTAGAAGTTAAGAAGTTTGATACTATAGTAATTATGTTTTAGAGCGAAAGCTTGACTGAGCAACAGCAAACAGACAGCAATATTACCTTTTGTCGCTGACTCTAAAGTGGATCCCAAAGCAAATCCTTTCCGCTCACCCAGAAGATAATTTGCGAGAAACGATTTCCCTTCTCTATATCTCCCTGCAACTGCGACCACTACAAGCTGCTTGTCACAGGTTGAGAAAAATTCCACCGCTTCAGGGTTCAGCTGAAATCCTTCATCTGTGCCTTGTATAAACTGAATTGGTTGCTCCATATTATTTTAATGAACTTGACGGTGATGGAATGCAGTAAGAAATGCCGTTATTGAAGAAAGACGAGCTCAATTTGTGAGTTGCATCAATCCCATCTTACTTTCACTTTCTTTATCGTTTGTTGATGAAACCGTTTTCGAAGAATAGAAGGGAATTTTCCCGGAAACAACTAGTTGCGCCTCCTTATATGGAAAGAAGTATGGGAATGAATGATAACAACAAAGTGTCATAGAAAGCAATACAAATTTTACAAATCAGTGGTGCAAGAAAGCTGGCCAAAATGACACACATGGCCAAACCATTACAACTACTTCAGTATTCTGAACGTGGAGAGCTCGCTATAAACGAACAAGCCGTGTCGTTCATTGAACAAATTCCACCGCCATTAATCGCTATTGGAATATCGGGACCATATCGCGGTGGCAAATCTTACTTGGCGAATTGGCTTGGTGAAATCACAACTGACAACGTTCAGTTCCCCCTTGGCTCGACAGTTCAGTCTAAGACTAAAGGTATTTGGTTTTATTGTCGAAGACACCCCGAAGACCAGAATACGACTGTTATCATACTCGACACAGAAGGCCTTGACGACCCAAAGAAAGCAGACGGCGAGAGTGACTTAAAATTGTTGACGCTGACTTTGTTGCAGTCGACTGTGTTCATTCTAAACGCAACTGGGAAGATTGACGACTCATCGTTTAAACTTCTACAGTATCCTTCATGTTAAATTAGCTATCATGAACTATTCATGTTTGTATCTCGACAATATTTATCGATTTCACCGATACAAAAGTTTAATCAAAGTTAACACGTGTTTTTAAACGCTTTTTGCTCTGTAACGTTTTCGTCTCTTGACACAATCGGTGCAAACATGCAATTATTACGACATAAGAAGAAAACTCTGTAAATGTCATCAGTTAGGTTTCGAATATTATTATTAATATATTGTTTTGTTTTTCGAACATGAACAAGAAAGTTTACAGTTTAGGGCTGTATTAAGCATTCTCAAGTTTTAAAGTCAGTTGTTGTTTGTCTTTGATCTTTCTCCGACTTGTATGCTAATGAGGCAGAATGTAAAAAGTGGCATCAGCAGAAATTCGCCTTTTGTCATAGGCATAGGGGGAAACTTTTTGACATTTAACTTTTTATCTATTTCATCCGGTTTCGTTTTGATTAAAGAGTTACTGAAGCGAAATATTCAAACTAGTTTAAAATAACTAAAATTGAAGTTTGACCTGCATAATTTCCGCTTGGACACTTGTAACCGGTTTTGAAAATTAATTTTTGCGAAGAATTTACGAAGACAAAAAGCCTGTTTTAGCGCTAAAGCTGCCATAATTTTTGATTTGAAAGCCAGCAGGGGGATCAATTCATATATATGATCTTGGCGAAGTTTGCATGGCAGATGGCCCAGTGCTCACTAGTTCACTGTAAACGCTTGTATAGTCTCTTCAAACCATGTAACGCCGTCGTATGCTTTGAATTTTATTCGCACCGCCTGAAGCACTATTTCTAAAGCTGATTTCGGAGACTTAAAATGGTTAGACGAGCATTTTTATCCATTTACAGTTGAATAGAAGAGTTGGAAAAGTCTTTAGCCAACGACAAAATGCCTTCAGTAGCACTTTAAGGCGACCTTCACTCACTAAACGTAAAAAAATCCGAATGCCCTAAAATGGCCTCCAGATCAGTCGTTTTAACTTTTCAAGAATTAAGGGGCCGTCGGAAAATTGATTCCGTCCCGCTTATCGTCAATTGAAAAAGTATAAAAAATGAATAGAAAAGCATATTAAATTCAAATCAATACAATTTAAATGGAATCAATGCGCTTAAATGATATCTAAATAAATGCCCTATTCAGTTGTGATTTATGTACATGCATAGGGACAAATATATATTATACCGCGTTTCAGGCATCAAAGTCTGCCAGGTACTGAGGCAGCAAAGTTCAGTAAACAGGAATCGCGGCAGAGAAACATCAAAATGTCATGTCGTGTACCAAATTCATAACACTAATTATAAATGGTACCATATTTGAAAGATAGAATACAAAAAACAATAGTGGACGTTAAACGACGTTAAACGTCAATTGGACGTTACGCCTTAACGTCCAATTGACGTTAAGCGGGACGGAATCGATTTTCCGACGGCCCCTAAGTAAAGGCAAAATAACAATCAAAGTTTAATCCTTGACGTAGCTGCTTAGGTATGTTGCTAAGGTATCCGAAAAAGTAAGGGCTGACAACAGTGGCCAGTGCGAGCCTGAGGCTCTCAAACCGTATTATCCGGTATTTTATCTTGTCCTACGAGACTGCTTCTTAGAGGAGGTTGTAGATGGACAAGATGTAACTGGGGACGAATACCTTGAAAAAAGTCTTGCATCTAAACCAGGCACGAGTAAGGCGGTAAGGTATTACGACACCATGGGGCGAAATTTAAGATAAGTTCAATTGTTTCCAAAATCGGGAATTAAAAATTAGAGTTTTAGGGTTAAATTGATTAAACAGCGTGATCAAAGAAAAGTCGACAATTAAAGTATTCAAGAAATCTATGACGTTTTATACTTAAAACATGACCATCGGCTTTCACTTGCACTAGTAAATTTCAGTGAAGTTGAGGAAGGTTTGTTATTTCTGTTGCCAGACATGATGTTTCAGTCGAAAACTGAAGAGAGAGATATTTACGCACTTTCACTATTCGCTTAGGTCACGTGTATGTGTAAAACGTCACAACTCCAGGTTGCTATGGCGATATAAAATTGCCGCTGAACATAGCAATCACGCACTGCAGCCGAAAATTAGCACCTTTAGGGCTTTATTTCTCGTAGCTCAGAAAAATATGAACTATTTTACTACACAAGCCTCTTTTTACATCATAAAAAATAATTTGAGATAGAAAAAACCGAAAAAGACGACTTTTATTTTTATCGTTCTGGCACTTTAACCAATTTTTTTCATCCTAAGTTTTTTCGAGTTTGTAAACCTTTGCAATCCATAGAGACATTTCAAAATCTTCGGAAACGATTCAATAACGTTTCTATAGCTTTTTCAAAGTTTTTTAAAAAATCGAAAAATATTCGGAAATATTCGGAAAAGTTCGGAATTCTTTGGAAATTTTCGGAAGTTTTCGAAAACGGCTAGAGAACGTTTCTAAGACGTTTTAAAGACTTCTAAAAAGCTTTCGGAAATCTTCTTAAAAATTCGGAAGTATACCAGCGCCGAGTAATTTTGCCCTCAATTTTGAAAAATTGCCCCCGTCGATACCCATTCATATTGAAGTAATTTTGCCCTCGATGTTATATAACAACTGTAAAAACAAGAACAATATTAACCTTGATGAACGTAAATTTTGAAAAACATGTACAGTTTTATAAAAACGCTAACTTTAAATAACGTTTCGTTATCATCTCGATTACATCGTCAGGTCGAACTACTTTTTGAAAAGAATCGAGGAAAGCTGGAAAATGCGATTTTTGAAATACTATTTATGAAAGAACTGAATCCGCCCTTAACAAACAGACTGACTCTATTGAAGCAAAAGTGTGTATTAATTTTTTATTTCTTTTTATTTGTTCATCAACTAGTATTTTATATCATTCTTTGTATTCAACCTTGATTTTTGCTCTTTTTTCGCAGAATTTGACTTTCAACTATTGTTATCTTATTATTGTGTCATTAGCGAATAGTTTTTTTTATTAGATTTAATGAAGTAGTGAAAGTAGTTTGATCGACCTGACGATGTTGTCGTGATTTTGTGGCACTTTAAGCTTTTCTAGGAATTACAGTAGTTGCACTTTGATTACATTTTTCTAGAAAGCACCAAACTCGCTTAAACACAATGCGCAAAGTGTTTGCATTGGTTGTGTGTCAATTTACATCTGTTTTTTCTCTTTCTAAAGATATCGGAGTACAATCAACCAAGAATGGCGATAAAAGCGAGCTTTGAGGGTAGACACTGTGTTTTCCTACCCAGGCCACTGCATGAAGAGTCTGAGCTAAAAAATCTTGGCACAATCCCTAAAGACATGCTTAGACAAGACTTCCGTGAAGGGATGGAAGATCTTACAAAGAAACTGATTTCGGAGGAAAAAAGGTTTAGCGTTGATGGAAATTTGCTAGGTGGAAAAGGTATGTCGATTTTCTCTGATATCGAAACAAATGAAGCAAAACAAGTTGGTCGGTTTCGCACATATATAGTTTGGTTAACATCGATTCATTGATAAACAGCCGGGCCGTTCGTCCTCCTGCATTGAAAGCTTCTTTTTTACTCGCAACCTTAAAAACATTCGGATGCAATAAGAGTACTTTCGTTAACATTAAAGACAATCCTAATAACAATAGGAAGTCGGCCCTTTATTTTACCTGTAACAGCCCTCCGTTTGAAAGTTCAAATGAGCAATTACAAATTTCAAATTGCTCATGGCAGCTAGAGTCTGAGCTAGAAAATCTTGGCATAATCCCTAAAGACATGTTTAGCTAAGACTTCCGTGAAGGGACGATTTTTGCTCGTTCATCAAACGAGGAAAAATCAAGATGTTGTGTTTGCAAAGCTAATTTTTACGCGCAGGAAGTCTTGTAAAAATTAAATAGTTACTTGTCTGCTATATCATTAAAAGATAATCGAAGATTTCTCATCAATTGATTCGAAAAAAAAAGAACTTGTCTTTTCGCCTGCAGCCACCAACCCTCCCTCCCTCCAGCCAAGGCCCTCGCTTCCGACGCATTTCAATCATATTTAGAGTGTGTCACTACAGCCAATCAAAACGCGCGACATATCTTTTTTGTCACACTTGTGGGTGCGTACTTTCCTACACAGGATGGTTGTCATTTCTGAGGAAAAACTTGGAAATTTTCAACGCTGGTGGGGTCCCTGTATTACGTAAAACCTTTGAAGCAGTTGTAAGCGAAGAAAATGAACACACGTTGTCGAAAGCCAAAGAGGAATATGAACGAGTAATGGACGAAAAGATGTCTAACATTATGGAAAATGACGAGCTAGAATGCTACCACTGTCAATGTGAAGAAGAAGCTCTTGAACGTTTGCGAAAGAACGCCAAGGGAAGCAAACGTGATCTGGAAACCATGGAAAAGAAACTAAAGGTGAATGTTAGCATATTAATCAAGTTAAAACAACTTGTTTCTTATTTGAGTTAATATGGCGAGTTGTTGCCAAGTTTTGAAAGTACTCACAGAGCAAACAAGCATTGGTAAGTCGGTACCAAGTTAAGTACTCACAGCAGGCCCGTAAGGTGAGGGAGAAGTGAGAGATGCGATGTATGTGCTGTGGGGGGGGGGGGGGGGGGGGGGGGGGGGGGGGGGGGGGGGGGGGGGGGGGGGGGGGGGGGGGGGGGGGGGGG
>JAOBAT010124853.1:0-30886 GCA_026413305.1 Hydrozoanthus tunicans
GTGGGTCATGGAGTTTTGAGCCATGGAAAGGGGGTGGGTCATCAAATTTTTTGCCCTTGTAGTGGGGGTGGGTCATGTTATTTTGATTTCTCATTTTTGCTTCTGCTCCGGCCAACCCCCCCCCCCTATACTTTTTGACCAGTCCCTTAGCAAGGTCTACCTACTGAGGTAATAAAAATTTTCATTTCATATGCACTTTAAAATAAATTAAACTGAAATCTTGAGATGTTGTAGGCAATAAGGAACACCAAATAAGACTATCACCTGGTCTGAATTAATTTGCACAATGCCCAAGGAACTGAATTTTTGTGGTCTTCTGACAAAGTCATGTTTTAGACCCAATGGTTAATACAGGAAAAGTTACAAAATTTGTTAGTAAATCTACTCATTTTCTTAGCTTTCACATCTTATAATACTCAGCAAATCACTAACTTTAGTACTACTATGTTTAATTTATTAAATGAAGTTATGCACAGCACAGCTTTTGTAACTTAAGATTTATTATTTCAAAAAGACATGTTCATTTGGGATTATTATTTTTGTTATTAATATGTTATTATTATGACTATTTTTATTATTATTAAAACTATTACCATTATTATTATTATTATTATTATTATTATTATTGTTTTTTGTTATTACTATAATTACTTTCTTATCTGCAGGCCCTTGCTGACTTTGTGAAGAGCAAATGGAAGAAATTCAATACAAAGCCCCTTCCATTTCTTACTTGTTATGAGATTCTAAAAGATTCAGTTGAGGCTCTCAGCCAAAACTACAGCCTTTTTCACAGCCGTAGTGTTCGCGAAATATTGTGGGGCTACAACGATTTTCTTCTGGAATTTCTACGTGATTCCTCACCATTAATGCCCTCCTGTCCAACTCCTCAGGGTCTTAACCCGTGGATTCAGCTGCAGGTTTGTTATTTTTTATTGTTCCTTGTTGCCCATGCTTCGAGTCCACAGTAATTGCTGTAAGCTGTTGTGACGACCCTGCATTTTTTGTAGATTTAAAGCAAAGTTAAATAAACTAGTGGAGCCATTAATTTTTATCACTTCATTTAATTTGATGATGGGTAATGGAAGTTTAGAATGTATACTAGCTTGGCTACTGTATGTGCGATTAGATTGGTTTACAATGGTAGGCATTTTGCATCTGTTTCATGTAACAAAATCGAAAAAAATTACAGAAAGTGCTAAATCCTCAAAACACCAAAAAGGCAACAAAATTCGGTTTAAGAGTATTTCAAGGTCAGTATAAGCTTTATTTTTAAATTTGTTGTAAATAAAGCTTCTCTCACAAGAGTATCGTCACATACTCTGATTCAATTACTAAAAGTATTTATCTTACAAAGATTTCATTTGTCTTGAAAGGAAAATTCTGTAGATGAGTTGCCTCATTGGTATATACTAAAACACTTCATCCAAAAAATACTTTTATCATTTGTTGCCTTGGTGTTTTGAGGAATGGCTTTTTGTGTAATTAATTGTAATTGTTTCAATACCATAATTCCAAAGTTGATGCAAAACAACTACAGTCAAACCTCTATTAAGAAGCCACCCTGGGGGAAAGCCTTGATGGTTGCTTAACCCTTTAACCCCTAAGAGTGCCAAATGATTAGCTTATAAATTTTCATAACTTATGTCCTTAATATTTCTATGAGTAGTTTGGGAGAATTTGAAACTTCATCTTCCAAGTTATTTGTGGATGATCAAATTTTATATTCTCAACACTAATCAGCTTGTTTTTTACACTTAATGTAAGGAGAATTTAGATGTTGACCAATTGAAGCCTTAAGGGTTAAAGGGTTAATAGAGGTGGCCTCTTAATTGAGGTTCAGAAAAAAAAAACGAGCCTTGGGCGTGGTCAATTGTTTGTTTATTGGTTTTAATACCCTCAAATGACAAAAGTCTTTTAGAAAGCTACCAACAAGTCAGCAAAACGCAACAAAACTGAAATAACATTAACAGAACTCAAAAGTCATTACTGAAATGCAAACAGAGAAATATTCATGTGTTGTCCTGCTTATTTTGCTGGCGTAAAATAGTCCAGCATGCTAGTTTGCCCCTGTGCTGTATCGATATGCATGTCTACTAGCAAGTCAGCCAACTTTGAAGTTGACAACACCAACTGTTCATGCCTGTTTTATTGGGCAAAAGTGTGAAGCATCTGTGCATGCTGTATTTTGCATGCAAAATTTTGTCATTGTCGGACTTGAAAACTGACACTATTTCCTTGTAAAATGATATTCTTTATACTTAAGACAAAGAAAGTGATTTTGCTTAAAATGACTCCTGTGTCATATTTGCCCTCTCTTTGTAAAAAAGTGACAAGCTTTTTTTGAGGTGGCCCCTTAATAAAGGTAAATATACATACAAAAATGCCATTTTGGACAGCTCAGGGGTGGCTGCGGCCACTTAATAGAGGGTCAATTTAAAGTAAATGAATGAGAAAATTTCCAGGACCTTAATAGAGGGTGGCCGATTAATGGAGGGCTGTTATATAGAGGTTCGACCATACTTCCATCCACCATTTTGTTTTAGTGTTGTTATCTACTATTTCGGAGGTAAATATTGTTTCACATCTACTTTTTCTAAAGCAATTCAATTGCATAAAGCTGAGCTGGTATATAGTATGTCAAATTTTGTTGAGCATACTGCCCTTATTAGAAACTTATGAATAAAATGCATTTTAAACTGTGCAAGCAATGAACTAAAATAAAGCTCCTAAAGTTAAAACTGTTCTCATAAAATTCTATTACACTTGTGCTAATCTTTTATACTATTTTTTAGAGTCACACCCATACTGTTTATGTGTAAGAAGTTAGCTCCCGTAAAACAGGGTGATGCACAGGGAGCCCACATGCCTTTTGACAATGGCCTGGAAGTCCAAGTCCATTCAAAGCAATTCTTAGACCCTGTCTACGCGAATCCGTTTTTTTTTGTTAACGCATATCTTTTGATGCAAATCGGCTTTCCATCCACATGAAACAAATAAAAATACACTCACCGAAACCACATGTTTATGAAATTAGTGGTTAAAAACTGGATTCGTATGGATTGGGTCCGATTGTTAACCAGTTTATGTAACAAAAAAATTACTTTACTTGAATCATAACCGAGCAGTTCATAGAACCAATTGAAATATCGAATTTGATAGCTTAACTGAAACTGTTTTTGTGACAATCAGAAAAACAATACATATTACGGAATCAGCACTATTAACACTGGAGCAAAGAGTATTGATCTCTTGGAGCAATACACCATGTGGAGAAATGAAAAGTAAGGTTTGAGTTGGCATTTTCTTTTCAAAATAAGTAATTAACGAGACCATGAGCTATTAATTTTAACCACCCTCACCTGTCTCTTATACGTTGAATGAAGTCTACCCGTTAAAAGTCTTAGAAACAGCTCTTGAACAAAACTTTAGTTCATTATAACCTGTTTTGTGACAAACAATCTAAACAAACCAAAGCAAAATTATCACCTTTAGAATACGTCGATTTCACTTGTTCAACGTATTAGATTATTAACTTCGACATATTGTTAATGCGGTTTAAGGGGCCGACGTTTTCAGCTTAGAAAGTTTTAAAAAACTCGATATTGAAGATATCATTTTTTCAAGAAAATTAGCACCATTAGTCAAAGTACTTCTTATTTTGACAAAATTAAATCTTTTTTTCGGAAAAAAAACTGTATACTTTACTTCAGATTCCATTTTTTAATAAAGAAACAAGACTGGTGGATTCATAAAAAAAATTCACGCTATTGTTTTTGAGAAAGAAACAGTCAAAAATATAGATCAAGTGATACAGTTGATCAAGTGTCTTTGACTAACCATAGATATAAATTTGTCCTTCACTCATAGAACTCGTGTTTCGTTTTAGGAGTCTCTCATGGTGGACAAACGACACAGCCAATATGATTAACGGGACGGGTAAGTTTTTATACTTAGTATTGCAGCAGAGAATGTTATACTGCTGTGCGGAGATAAGAATTTTGATATCTGTTATGTTTAAGCAGCGCACATAAATTTTTGTTTAGAGTGGACTTGTTTCGGAAGATAAGTCCTTCAAAGTACTTAAAGGGAACCTACACTCCAAAATTATTTCCATATTTGTTTAAAAACATCAGAATGGGATTCCAAAAAATATGTACTTTTTGAAACGATTAGTTTATTGTTATTCTACAAAAACAAGTAAAGAAAGCCTTAGGCAATGCCATGAAGGGCGCCTTGTTGCACTGATGTCTGACGTCACAACGTCAAACTGTTAGAAGAATCAGCTCTATTGCCTTTTTAGGACTGTCTTATTACTTTGAAAATTGCTTGTAAAATTATTCAGTAGAAAAAAATGTTTTCCATTTCTTCGACAACAAACTGCAGTTTCACATGTTGAGGTCAGACGGTGCAACATGGATTCGTTTTAGAAAGTACATTTTTGGTATCCTAAACTGATGTTTTTTAAACATATAAGAAAATAATTTTAGAGTGGTTAATAGAACTTCAGTGACGTTCTCCAACGTAATGAGAAAAGACTTGAAAGCGTGTTCATATTAGTTTGCAGCGTTTTTCTCTTTCAAAAATATATTAATGATTTAACTTTAAAATACACAGTACAATAATATTCGAAAGCAATAGCAAGCTTTCAACTCCTTCGCGGAGCCTTGTTCACGCTAAGTGAGAATTCGTGTGATGTTAGTGGTCACGTGCTTTACAAACACGTGACCCCAGCAGATTGTCCCAGATGTGGGGGAGCAAGTATCTGCCTGTGTCCTTGTTCAAATCAGGCCTGTGAACACGGATGTAAATTGTTTCCATGCAAAACATTCACAAAAGCGTTTTTCTACTTGTGGTGCACGTTGCTGGTTAGTTTCATATGGTTAAATGGAACCCAATTTCATTCCTACCAGTGGAGTGGATGCTAGATTCCGCTTATCTCTGTTGTCAGAGCTCCACTTCACTTTTTGCAAACATTCTGCGATGTAAACCAAGTCAGGTTCTTAACAAGTGGAAAGAGGAGATGAATATTGGCTGACAGAAGAATGTTGTTCTGTTATAGATGGCACTCAATTTAAACCAAGAGTAACTGAAGATGACAAGTTGTATGTGTTTATACCAGAAGTTTGCAGGTAATGTTTCCCTTTCTTTTTCTTAAGGACAACAACATTTCAGACTAAAGATTTCAGAGTAAAGATAACATTAATTTTGTTGAATAGTTGGTACTTTTCAGATACTTGTTTACTTCTTTGATGTAATCCCAGTGGTTGTTTTCTGCTGGGATAACAATTTTGTCGACGTAGAATAGGTCTACTCAACATATTTCAGGATGGTACCATCGATGTACTGTTATTGCTCTGGGGCTCCTGTAAAAGTGACTAAGAGTTAAAATATCCATTGCACTATATAGTTAGAGTCTTTTGAACGTTCAAAGGGTTGCTGTAAGTCCTTGTTCTTTAACGACAAGAACATCTCTCGGCAACATCTATTTGGTATACTTTTTTGATGCAGCACATCGTGTTATATGTACATATAGAGGCTTTTAGGTTTATGACGTTTTGACTCAATGAATCACGTGAGACCAGGCAATAGGACTCTAGGTCCCCTTCGAGGCCTGCCACCTGGGACCTACGGTTTAACGTCCTTATCCGAGAAGATGCAAAGTTCTAACCGTTTGCCCATGTTAGAGCAAAGGCAGCATCTCCTTAGTTATCTTAAGACCCTGGGTGTAGGTCCGGCACCAGGAATCGAACCTGGGTCTCCCGCACGACGGACTGGCGCCTTACCAACTGGGCTAAACAGGCAGCGGTATTAATAGATTGTGCAACCCGTTTTTTTGTCTTGAAAAAAAGTAACGGGTTTAAAAGTATGTCAAAACGATGTAATGAATCTCGTCACTGTTTTTGTTACTCTAGAATCATTCCCCTCCTGGTATTCCATTCATTTTCTTCTATTTCTTCCTATTGTCAGGTCTATGTATATGGTGTACGACTCACGTGTTCAAGTGCGCGGTATTGATTTATACCGTTTCACTGCGCCTCGAGAAGTGTATCTAAATGGGGACATATACCCGCCTAATAAAGGGTTCTGTGTTCCCCACGACAAGTGTCTCCCAACAGGCCTGTTGAACATAAGCCAGTGCCAGCCAATGAGTAGGTGTCACGTGATCTTGCTTGCTTTAGAACCTAGTGGGGGACAAGAGGGTAAGCTGTCTTAAGACGTGCTTACTGAGTTTAGAGTTGGTTGGTTTAACCCGCCCTTTTCACATTTTCACGACCATGCGCTCTGTGACGGGTAGGTATATAGTTAATGTAGGTTATAGTTATCACGACTCTTGGGTAGTTGGAAAATTAAACAGGTTATACTTTCCAATTATATAACTCCGAGGGACCATACGGTTTAACATTCTTATCCGAGAAAACGTGAAGGTCTAACCGTTTGTAGATGTTGAAACAAAGACAGCATCTTTTCCTCAGATGTTTTAAGACCCTGAGTGAAGGTCCGGCACCGGGAACCGAACCCGGGCTTCCCGCACGACTGGCGCCTTACTTACCGGGCTAACCAGAGGGGTGGGGGGCAGTAAATCGGAAACTGAACCACACAGATAGTTTACAATAGGAACACGAAAACATGCACAACCCCCACAAATATGAGAAGGACAAAGTTCTAGGGCTTATGGAAGTCACTGGTATCTTTTAACATTTTCTCTGAAAGCAGTAAACAGGGTTCGTATGGGCCCTGGAAATCCCTGGAAAAGCCCTGGAAATTTTTCTTGAAGCCCTGGAAAGTTTCATAGAATCCTCTTGATAAAACTAGATTTCCCAAATGATGCATTGTTTTTCGTTTCAAGTAACAACTAAGACTTAAAACTTAATTTTTTTGCATGTCGTTTATATGTCAAGTCCAATAAATACAAATTTTCCTGACATTAGTTACTAAAACGTTGTTTATACAGGTGGTTTTGAACGTTAATATTTTCATTCTGGGTTTAAAAAGCCCTGGAAAAAATAGAAATATAGCCCTGGAAAACCCTGGATTTTTTAAGTTCTGAAGGAGTACGAACCCTGAGTAAAACGTTCTAAAACAGAATTCTTTCTACTGGTTCTTTATATTCGATCCATTGTAACTGAGACTAATGATTACGCTATCTCCCTCTCATCGCAGACCCTCCAATCATAATGTCTCCGCCGCATTTCTACCATTGCAATAAATCACTGCTTAACACCGTCGAAGGGCTGCATCCTGTCAAGAGAGAGCACGCTACCTTCGTAGATATTGAGCCTGTAAGTGTTTACTTGAAAGAACTTTTTCGGTTAAAGGTTTTTTGCGTTCGACGAAGGAGCTTGATGTCAAGTCACATTATGCTATGCGTGAACAAGCGAACGTGTAAATGGTACGAGAAGTACTGGGTTTTGACGTCATTCCCGACTAAAAGTATTGAACAAGAGAGATCTTTCTAAACACAAAGGTACAAAAGAACTGAAAACTGTATGAGGAATTGGATTATACTTCTGAATCAAAAATCTCTGGTTCATTCATGTCCACCTCGCTGTGTTTTGATCCAGAGACGACTGGGAATGACGTCATAACCCAGGCCCTTCAAAACGCGGTCGTGAACCAACAACACTTGAACTTCAAACGCGTATAAAAAATCGAGAATACGACCGATTTCAAAAATTCTTTTCTTACACGTCTTTAGTTTCCAAACACTTTTAATGGTAACAAAAACAATTGTTAGTGTTATAGGCACTTTAAAGCGCACCGTGTCTCACTCACTTCTCGTCGTTCATGTACAAACTGATAACACATGTTATAAACATGCATTTTATCGGTCCATGCAGAAAACAGGAATCACAATGCAAGCCAACAAGCGACTGCAGATCAATGTCTACGTGGAACCATCGGATTTGTTTGTGTAAGTATTAGAACTGACGTCATGTAAATACATGTACTTAGTATAAGCTAGATTTTAGTTCACTCTTTTGAGCCGCTTATCGTAGCAGTGTTATGAGAACGCCAGTCTCAGCGAGGCAAGTTTACGAGTGCCGTAAAGTGTGTTTTCAACACTTGGTGTCTTCACACTGCGTTGTAGTTTTTTCCTTTTCTGTTTTTCTCCAGTACGTGGACATTGATCAATGACAACAACAACCCTTTATTTATTCCTTACGTACTGTTTACAGTTTCACATTTTAGAATTACGACCTTAAATTTACTAGATACCTTAGACAAATACTGTAATTTTGAAAGTAGACGTAAACATCAGTTTGTAGACAAAGGGCCCCTAGAATGGCAAGGCAAATAAAGCTAGGTAGTGCTTTTTAAGTTTTAAAAAACTGTCAGCGACAAAAGTTTGGATCATAGATAAGTATTCAATTTTGGTTAAGGCTGGATTGTTGATTCAAGGAAAACGCTCAAAAAATAGGTACACAATGTATAGGTGTGTGTATGTATATGCACGAACTCGAAGTGAATAAAAGGGCAGGACGTTTTGTGAACACTTTCCCATCTTAATAGAAACAGATTATTAGAATGATTTGTTTCTCTGAAAATCTGCAGGCAAACAAATGGTAGCTTCAAGAATGTTTTCTTGCCTGTCGTGTATGTGAATGAGGTGAGTTGACTCTGCCGACACACCCTTACCCCTGAGAGCCGACACACCCTTACCCCTGAGAGCCGACACACCCTTACTCCTGAGAGCCGACACACCCTTACCCCTGAGAGCCGACACACCCTTACCCCTGAGAGCCGACACACCCTTACCCCTGAGAGCCGACACACCCTTATCCCTGAGAAGATACGTCGTTCAGAATCAGAAGCAAGGATCTAAAGGGTTTCTTAGATAACTATAACTGCGAGTCCTTGGTTAATACTAAAACTTTGGGTAGACTGTGTTTGTGAATGAGAGAGCTACGTTATAGGAATACAAAATGAGCGCGCGCGCTTTGTTCAGTGATAGAAACACGCATGAATTTTTAGTTCGCGAAAGAAGTTCTTACAGAAAAACGAGTCGCATCGGTGATTCATGGGCGGCGGACCCAGGAGCCCCGGGGGGAGGGAAATAACTGCGCCTCCCCCGTCCGAATATTTTTTCTTGCTAACAAAAGCAACTTTGGAGTTGAACTTCAGATTTTAAAACGAACTATTTTAATTTCCACAGTACCCCGGAATAATTCTTTGCTTCCGCCGCTAATGGGTTTGGCGTTTTTCTTGCACTTCTTGAGTAAACAATCTGAAAAGAGTACGCATTGCATGTATATAATATAGTAAACAGCCAATCAGTCCAACAAGCGAGAATGGAATAAGTGTTTTTTTACATCTCTTGAGTCTTTAAAACCTATCGTTACTTGAAAATGGCTGCTAAAGTTTATTCAAAACGATATTTCAGCTTTGCACCTCACGTCGTCATTATTGCGGTACTTGTTACTTGATCTTCCTCGTTGCTCTTGCTCAAATACTGTTTTCTTATATCATTCCAGAGCGCTACGATTAGTGAAGAAGATGCGGAGAAATTCAAAAACAAAGTCACGATTCCGATACTTATCGCCACAATCGTCCAATGGGTTCTCGTTGGTTTGGGGGGCTTGTTCCTGCTCATCGCTGTTTCACTGTGCATTGCAGCTCATTCGAGTAGATCCAGAGATAAAGAACTTTACGTGCAGGTACGTAAAACTTTATCAAGCTAAAAATAAATCGTTTCCCGAGCCAAGATTCCATCAGGCTAGTGCTTCTATCCATTTTCAACAACAACAACAACAACATGCAATCCTTTAATTGTACCATCCGTAAAGTTTAGAGTTTCTTATAGATTCTTTTCTTGGCTGGTTTTGCATTTAAGATATTTTTGTTAGTATTAATGATACTAAACAAATATATTCTAAAAAATCTGAGACTGTCGAAAATTGTAACTAAGAGGTAGACATGAACATTTGTTGGTACGGGCTCCCTAGAATGGCAGAGCCAATCGAGCTAGGGTTCGTTCAACGACAAAATTTTGGATCAAAGAAAAAGTTACCCATCGCAGGTTAGCCCCCAGCAGAACTGGTACTCATTTGTACAGCTGAGTTGACTGGAACAAAGTCAGGTAGTAAAGTGTCTTCTTTAAGGACACAACACAGTGGTCTAACCGGGGCTCAAACTCTCGACCCTAGGATCATACGCGACAAACACGCTATAAGCGCTTGGCCAAGGTGCCACAGGCAAAAGCTTATCGAAGTACATATTTTCTGTTATTTTTTTTTACTTGTTTAAGTTTAACACTGATTCTTTTAGATTTTTTGCTGTTGTAATGTTTTTCGAACGTTATGGAAGTAAAAAAAAATCAATTGTCCAGGATTGGAAAGTCCTGGGACTACGAATGGTGTTCATTTGGCACAATACTTGTGTACTTACAAATCTTTTCTTCTTTTCAGGTGGACGAGAAGTCAAAAGTCAGCAGCGGTCAGAGGTAGTTTCAATTATGGGTTATCTTGTGACAAGGATGCTCTGTTGAATCCCCTGCCCCTACCCCTCATGATCCCCCCCTCCCCCTCCAATATAACCCCAAGCATACCTGTTACGGCAGCCTGTTGATGTACTGAAGTGTTCACTTGAATGTGTTGGACAAGAACAGTTTTTACAGATAACTTTAAAGTGCTACTGAAGTCAATTGTCATAAGTTTTTATATAGCTCTAAGGGCTCAACACTCCTGTTCGCCTGTTAAGGGAAGAAAATGCTTACCAAGATATTCTAATTCGCCGAAATAAGTTTTCAATTAGTGCCTTCGGTGCGAATAAAATTCAAAACATACGACAGCGATTTTTGACGTCGAATGGTTTAAAAGGATTCCAAGCTGCTCTATACTAGCGTTAACAGCGAACTTGCGAGTTTTTTTTATCAAACGCTGGGCCACAAGCCACGCAAACTTCGCCTCGTTGACCGTAAAATGAGATTCGGATCTCCCGCTTTTCAAATCATGTAAGCTTAAAAAGTTTCGCAGCTTTGGCGTTAAAATAGGAATTTCGTAATTTTGGGTGATTTCAGCAAATTAAATGCGTTATTTTTTTTGCGTTTGACTTTGATAAACTCCTATCCCATTCCAAGCTATATTCTTTCAATCCAATAACTCCTTTACTCTTAACCTTTGAACTAGTGGTCTAGCAACTTTGCTTGTCACGAGAAGTGGATTCTTACCAAAAATCATTTAACAAATTAAGAAGATGAGAATTTCTAAAATGCATAAATCAGAATTGCTATTGTCCCATTCCAGAACCGCTATAAGATGTACCAAGTTACTTTGACTTTTTCTTTACTTTGAGCTAGAGAATACACTGGGTTGCCTATGGTATTTCAAAAATGACATGTCTTTAGATATTTAATTAAAGAAATGGTAATGAGTTTTATTGGCTAGTTTGAGGATGGTTTCAGTGTTAAGTTAATTTTAAACAGCCAAATACTTTTACGTTAGTTGATAAAATGTTGGAGCGAGGGCTGAATAAGAGTCTGGTTAATGTAGTTTTTATATTTATCATGTATGCATAATCACGTTAATATGATTTTACTGACAATCGTTAATTCATACGAGACAGTTTTATGAATTATCTGTGAAATAATTTATGACACCATTTAAGGTAACATTGTGCAAAAAACTGATTTTTTTTCCCTTTTAAAAGTTGCTATAGAAAGCACAGCAGGAAAAGGATTAGTAAAACATTTAACAATTATGCCGCAAGGGCGCTCGTTGGATATGAGATAGTAATATAAATAGCCAAAGAGGCACGTAGCACTGAGTTGGCTATAAATCATCTCATATCCAACAAGCGCGAATGGAATAATTGCTTTTATTAAATGGTAACTCTGATTTTCGGTCAATAACCAATTTTCCAGCGTTCTGATTGGCTGAACTTAGGTCAATAAGCTGCCGTACAAACTTTTTTGAGTTACGGACTTCAAAAGTCAAAACAATATCCGGTGAATTTTATTATCTGCTCGAAATTACAAGTATTGAAGATTGACCCAAGAAAAGTTTTACAAGAGACGTCAACTGAAAATGATAACCAGAAAGATAAAGCAGTGAATGAAAACTTTCAGCGAATGGAGAAAGTCGTCAAGTTTGTCGACGGTGCGAAAATTGAAGTTCAATGAACATTGTGGAGAATATTTTTACAATTCTTTTTAATCAAACTAATGAGCCATAATCCGGGAGAATATTTTGCCCTCGCTCTTTCGTACAAACCTCGCTTCGCTCGGGCAAAATATTGTCCCGGACAGACCTCGCTCTGGGTTATTAAGATGTTTTCATAAATTTCTTGAGTTTTCCGAACCTATCGATACTTGAAAATGACACTATATTTTAGCTTTGCAACACTTCACAGTCAGTTGCCATATATGGTGAATTCTATATATGAGCTGATAACCGACATTGAGTGAACTAATCAGGGCCCGGTTCCTCAAAACCTGATTACCATGACAACCAATAGGTTTTGTTGAGAGTTACCCAAATTAAATTAATTGTGCTTTTGAGGAACCGTGCCCAGAGCGCTAGACTGATAGAGCATCAAATGTTAAATTAAAGTTTACACTTTTCATACTTAAATCCACAAATGCCAAGAAACTAGCCTTTCACTGAGTTTGCCGTTTTTCCGTTTTGTTGTTGTGCCGGAGTTGACTCTTTCGTTTGTTTTATTTGGAATGTTGGTATAAAGACCCAAGGATATCCAGGATGCTTTGCGGGTGGAAGATCAACTTTTTAATGGGAACCAGAGCGAAGCAAGTGAGAGCACACCTCTCAATGACGGCAGTCGGACAGAAAGGTGATCTTTTTTATAGTTTGGCATGGAAATGAATCAATACTTACCTTTTTAAATTAAAAGTTTTTCGAGAGAAGGCTAACTAAACCATTTCAAGAGCAAAGTTGCCTGTTCAGTCGGCGCTTGGATTAATTCTAGCCTCGTATGTTAATAAGGATGAGAGCCATAAGAGACCTTCAGAATCAATAACGAGCACGAGCACGAGTTTCTTTTCATTCATCATACTGCGCGCGCCAGAAGTTGCGAAGAAATCACACCATCTCGTGTTGTCAAAATCTCGTAGTCCATGCGACGAGTTGTTTTGCAAATCTCTTTTAAACAAGACTACGACGACAAGTTTTGGCAACAGAACGAGATGGCAAGATTTCTCGGCAACTACTGGGACGCACAGTATAACGAATGGGTAAAAACTCGTACTCGTATTCGTTATCAAATCTGAAGGTCTCTATTGTCTCCCCCAGGACAGGACACTAGTCCATCGCTGTTTAGCCCTCAGCAGAAGTTGGTACTCATTTATACAGCTGAGTCGACCAGAACAAGTCGGTTTAAGTGTCTTGATCAAGGAGACAACACAATAGCTGAATGCGCCTTCGTAGGATTACGAGTCGAACACACTAACCGCTTGCCATTGCACCGCCGACGAGCAAAGGACTGCTATGAGAAAACAAACACAGTGTGATTCTGCGATGGTATTGTCGCTTTATAATTAATGTGCACTACTTCGTTCCAGCACAAAAATGATTATCTTACAACATCCGATAAGAGCAAAAGCAGGAGGTTCTTTCAGTCAAATAACCAATAACAAACTAATTTAAGTTGCTTTCGATTTGACCGGTCCGGCCGGGCCGCAAATAACTAGTTCTGGCCGGTTTAAATAGAAAGCTCTAGGGCCAATAAAAGCAATAGGTTAAGTTGAGACAATTGAAAAGGCGCGCACGTACGTTTTTCCCGCCACGACTCTCCAAATTACCGCGCTTTAGCCGATTGGAGCGGGAGAACTGAACGGCGCTGGCCCACGAACAGGGCCATTCTGGCCAGAACCATGTTTGATAACTTGTGCGTTCCATTTAAGAACTGGCCGGTTGGACTGGTCAAACGATCGCATACCTATGTTACTTACGCGTGCAATCCTATTCCAATGCATGATGAGAACATAACTAAAAACCCTTTCCAATTATGTGTCATAGTACTCGCTGAAATTGAAAGAAACTTTGCTAAAAGCTAAAAGTTTGATAAAAATGTTATAAGTGAGACCCCAACGTTTTTCAATTAATAGTTATAATCAGCTTTCGACATTCATATCCCTGACAATTATTTATACGCCAAAGGCGTTTTACTGATCTCACATTTTTAATAGTTTTTTCAAACTCTTATAACAGCCTTTAATCCACATTCTCAAGTCTATTTGTGGAGTAAAAGACTCAACAATCTTTTGCTTTAGAAAGCTGCTACCTTCTTTTGATTGCAAAAACTACTCAATGAAATGAAAGAGAACTGGTACACATTGGAAAGTTGAGAGTGAGATTCCCGCCATAGACTCGGTATTTTTCTTGAACATTCAACTTGAGGAGCACTTTCTTGTAAAAATGGAAAAAAAGAAAGAAGCTGAAACATACGTTTGTCTAAAACAAGAAACTCTTTTTATCAAACTGCACAGATCCGAAGATGCATAGTTGTCCGAAAAGTGAACAATTGTCCAAAGCTCTACATGTGCATCGGTTCTTCAGTTGAGTTGTGTTTAAAGTTCGCGTCTTTCCTTTCGATTCGGCTTGGGTACTTCAAATTGCTGTTGAAATGCAGCTAAAGAGATTATGAGTCAAGCTTATTAATGTTCTGTGGTGCTTAACTTAAATTTACTATATAAACACGCAAACCTGCATGTCTTCCTGTAAAGAGTTTTCGGACGTTTTTGTAAATGAGAAGTATAAACTATCATCTCAAAAAGTGTTAGGCTAATTATGCTTTTAACAAATCGTTCATTTGATTAGCATGCTTAAAAATTGCCATTTAAAGTGCACATCACCCCTATTCTGACACATTTTCAACAAAGTTACTAATTCCAAGCTTTCACATAACACGGCCAGAGTTTAGGCATACTGAAATGTGTTTTCGGGTTTTCTCTGTGCGGCCGGCTGATAGGCGAACACACTGGGGCGAGAAACTGATGGCGTTGCTTTAAAGTGTTGTGTCTACGCTAATGACGACTCATGTGTCAAGCAATGCGAAAAAAATCAATGACGGGCGAGTACCATTTTTTGTATATGGGATTTAAATGCGCAGAATCGGACATGATAGCTCCAAAAAACGAGTTTTGAATATTTCCAATTTACCTCAGAGTGCGAACAGCTAAACTAATTGTGTGAAATGTTTCAGCTAGCCAGTATAATGCGCCCTGTAGGGAGAAACAGTAGCCTACAGCAACGTCACATGTTTTGAAATGTTAAATATTCAAAATTTTGTAAAATGTTAGGTTCTGTGTAAAGAAACATCCTTTTTGTGGGTTCATTTTTGTTAAGCTTTCACTAGATTGCGTGAACTTCGTTTCAAAATAAGGGTGATATGACTTTAGGTTTAAAGCAGCTGTAGGGATACAGGGTTCTTTTAGATAGTCAGTACGTTTTACTTACCTATGAAAACTTTCCTAAACCATTGGTTTAGTCAATCTTAAGGCTTAACAATTATTTTAAAACTCTGAGAAGAGTAATAACTGAAATAAAGCTAACACCAACCCAAATATTTCCCTCTTGGTCGCTTCAGGTCTACAGCCCCCAAAACAGCTGCTCCTGCGGACCCAGCGCCACCCAGAAGTCTGTCTAGGCCATTATAAGCTACCAGCCGTGCTTTCCATACGCTTAAGATAATGGTAAAGATAATTGAGAGCCATTAATGTTGATGCGAAAGCCTTTTGCAGCTTTTATAAATGCCGTGAAAGAATTGATCTTGCCGTTACAAGCTTCGGTTTTTATCAGAAGAAAAACTTCTCGGTCCCTTACGGGAATCGAACCCATGACCCTCTGAATCCCGGTCAGAGCAGCTGAAGGTTAACTAGAAGGGCATGGGTTCCTGTAGCTGAGTGAGTAGAGCGCCTGACGGGTCATCAGAGGAATCGGAAGTTATTTCTCAAAAACAAGAAACAGCTTGTGCCAACGAGAACAATTCTTTTACAGCCATTAATGTTTTGACAATACCGTCTATAATTGTGATGATAAGTTTGGTACTGAGCTTATGACTGCGGCACAAAAAGTTAGTTTATAATAAAAACTTTAGTGGTAACAGCAAAAGTAAACCTTTTTACTGTAAAAGTTAAAGCAATGAATTAGCAATATCTCATCATTAAAGTACCTTGGGCCCTTTACGGTCGAGAATGGGTTGAGAATAATTTCGGATGCCGCTCAAATCAATCGGAGCGAATTCCCATTCACCTCTAGATGACTTCTGAAAGCTCTTAAAAGCACCAGCGAGACTAAAGGAGGCAAGAGCTTAGTTATGTAATAGTTTATTTGTGAAATTTGCACGATTAAGAAGTATAACAATCTTGAAACCATATTTATTGCTCCATTGCTCGTACTGGCATACAAATCCCTATTGTAAAATCGTTTCAATCGATAAACTAACACCAAGCTTGAGCTGCCTGTGCTTTAACCCTAAACTTTCTTTGTTTTTTCTTCAATTTATAAAAGAAGTTTGTTAAAGCTACAAAGCTCAAAGTTTCATATCGAAGTATTGGAAGCAAATATTGTTCATTTGGTGTGAGATTGTGCAATGGTTGGCATTAATAAGCATTCTTTGCAGAAAAAGATAAAGTAGAAGCGTTTTGTTGACGATGTAGTGTCGTTGTGGGCTACAACTTAGATTAAAGTACCTATAACACTAAAAATTACTTATGTTACCACAAAAAGTGATTGGAAACTAAGGACGTTTAAGAAAAGAACTTTTGAAATCGGTCGTATTCTCGATTTTTTATACACACTTGAAGTTCAAGTTTTGTTGGTTCACGACCGCGTTTTAAGGAGACTGGGTTATGACGTCATTCCCGGACATCTCTGGATCAAAACACAGCAAGATTGACACGATGAATCAGATTTTCGATTCAGAAGCAGATTCCAGTTCCTCGTACAGTTCTCGGTGTTCTATTTTACCTTTGTGTTTAGAAAGATCTCATTTGCTCACTATTTTAAGTCGGGAATGACATCACAACCCAGTCCCCCGAAAGCGCGGTCGTGAACCAAAATGTCTGAAAATTTTTCTAGTTCGAGCCACTGTAGAAAAAAACAATTTGAACAAATTTCGAAATTTTTTTGCAGAATTACTTTAAACTGGTTGTGAAATGATTTGATCCCAAAAAAGTTGTAAGCGTAGTGTGTACTTTAAGTCTTACAGTTCACTAAAATATTGCGAACAATGATGAAAATGCTTTGTCTTCTGAGGTTTTGGCGCATATTTACTGCCTTGCCTGCACGAGATCTCCAGTATTTCACTGATCAGTCCCGTATATGCTGGGCTGTTCTGAGTATTGAGTATATGTTGAGTATTCTACACGATTTCAGAAAGAAGACGAGGTCTCGTTGCAAAGAGAGTTTGGATTTCTCTATATTATAAAATAAAAAAAATTGTGCAATCTAATACATAAAGTTAATGGGAATCGAACGCACTCTACTAATCTGTGATTAGTACTGGTTTCTTTATTACCCTATTACTTCCTAACGTATATACCAAATTATGAACTGAATCTTAAAAAGCATATATATGACACGAAATCAGTTTTTCAATTTTCAAAAAGTATACTATAAAAAAACATTGGTTTGCCAAGTTTGAAAAACATACGATGAAAGTCCATCTAAAATGGTGCAACCAAGTAATATAAAGAGATAAGTCGATTTTAAAACATCCGTAACTACTAGAGTTTTCGATAGAAACTCTATCAGTTACAGATGTTTTAAGGTCGATTTTAGATGGACTGAGATGAGACGCACGTGATCTGTTACGTCATCTTGTTGGTCTTTTGGAGGGGACACTTTTAGCGGGAAAAATTCAAAATTCTACACGCTGTATCTTGGCGTACTTTCATCGCATGTTTCTCAAGTTTGGCAAACCAGTGTTTTTTATAGTATACTTTTTGGAAAACTGATTTCGTGTCATATGCTCTTTAATGTGCGCCTTCTGTTTTTCATAACGACCACTTATACATTTGTGAATAAAATTAACAGTTGCTTATTTAGTCGTTGGTCATCTGTTAGAGCTATGGTGGTGGCCAAGCTCACCAGTAGCCCGGGGAGCAAATCCCGTGTTGAACTCTCAGAGTTAAAACTTGTATGATTTATTTTTTGTCTCCAATTTGCACATACCCAGCAGTGGATGAATTTTTTTCTTGATTATACTTTTCATGTTTAGGATAAGGTCTCAATACGTACCTTATTATGCGGAGACGTAACTTGGAAAAACATGGTGAACAAATTCTTATAACCCAATTAATGAGCTTGCTCACCGCTGGAGTTCCCTTAGCTCAGTGGTAAATTGTCCGGCTAGCAAACAGAAAGTCTTTGATTCGATTCCCACCAACTCGTTTTTTGCCGAGTTAAGACTCCGCGCGATTTCGGATTAACTTGGCTTCGTAGATTGTATTTTCCTGATTTGTCTTGTTTCCTCTTGTTGCAGGAACAAATATTCCTAACTGAAGTGCATCACTGAAGACTACTGCCAAGCAGTTCCGACTTAAAGTTATCTTCGTGAGTTTTCTTGTTTTTAAAAGCATCCCGTTTAATTTTGGTGATAATTTTGTGTTCACGGGGTCTAGTGCATGATGAACCAAGCTCCAAGGATTCATGGAGAAAATGAGCATCCTCGCCTCACATGGTCTGTATCTTTCTCAACCGACCTTGGACAAATTGATCGCATTGATCGATCTGTAGGTCTTTATAGGAATTATGTTTTTAGAATCAAATTGAGTTATGTTACTCTACCTTTTGTGGGTATCCTTGGTACCCAGGCTAGGAAGGCTACAACTACTGGAGACCAGAGTAATTCAACCCTGGTTTCAACGGGTTTCCAAGCTTCTGAGTGGATGTTCCTTTCTTTTAGATCTATAAGGTTTCACACTGGCGAAAGTGACGCTCAACAACAGCTTTAACGTAGAACAAACCATAAGACATGTATCAAACGAGAAAAATGATATATATATCTATATTAGCTTTGTTTTGTAGCCTTCAATGAAACATTTCCAGTTTCAAGTGTTTTAGCCTAACACAGTTTATATAACCGTGAAGTAAAATTAGATGCTGCGTTATTTCACGGGCGTGGCTTTAGAAAGAAATATTTTTAGAGATCGATTAACTTACGTGCTCTTTTTAGAAGATATGTATTTAGGAGTTCAGTTGATGAACGTTTAAAAGACTACTGTTTGCAAACAAAAGTTTAGAGTTACAGCTGATAGAGCAAAGTTTCCCCTCAAATGCTCCAACGGAATATTCCGAAAAAGATGGAGGCAGCAAATTTTACCACAATGCCTTGCGCAACTAACACTGCTAAAAAACGGGCTCAGAGAAGGCCACAGTTGGTAAAACTCTTTCTTTTAATAAAAACACTGTAAATGTCGAATCAAAGTTTACAGTTTACAGCATTTTAATAAGGAGAAACTCGGGAAAAAAATCCGAGCCCCGGGTGTGATTTGAATCCACGATCCTCCGTACTCTAGTCGGATACTCTAACCGCTGAGCTACTGTAGACTCTATGGTGAGCAAGGATCGATTTTTGGGTTCAGACTGGAACCGCATCGCGCGGTCACACAGTCAATAACTGACGCGGTTGAACTTACTAATAGCATCACGCTGTCACATTAATGAGAATTTTTTTTCCGAGTTTCTCCTTATCTTTATTATCACGTAATTATTATTGGTTTATTGTTCATTTTAATAAGCGCGAGGAATTATGGATAAATGTTTCAGGTCGCCATCGTATTTGGAATGGTCAGTTTTATGTTGTGCAGATGAACTTATTCGTTAATAAATTTAATTATTACATTGCAAGTCAAACTCCTAGGGTCAATAACCAAATCCTGCACGCTGATTGGTCGAAACTCGGTCCATTAACTTCCCATAAAAGAACCGGGAAGTTTTTTTGGTCAATTTCTCGTTTACGAGAGCGCGCAGCGACAGTCGTTTATTCTGTTTTGCTGATCTAAAACTGAAGCCAAATAATAGATATCTTAATAACCTCGTTTGCTCGGTCTGTCCGGGAAGGATTTGCCCACGGTTTGTACTGTGAAAGACCTCGGGCGAGTATTTCCACGGACAGATCTCGCGCGTGCGGTTATTAAGATAAGACAAAGTTGTCGACAACTCTCATCGAAGGAGCTTCGTGATTCGACGAAATTTCAGTATGTATGAAACTGTGCTCAGTTCGAGTTGAACGACATCTTAATTATCGTCTAATTCGGTATATTGTATTCGTTTTCTTTGGTTACAGGTGAATAACGAATTTCCACGTAGAATAATACACGATATTGCTGAAATAAGCAAGTTAGATAGTTCTCAAACGTAAGTTGATATCGTTACTAAACTAAAACCTACAACTGAAACGCAAGTTCAACCGTTCCGTGCATCACACTTTCAAATTCACGAGTGGAAATCTCTTTAACCCAAATAGTAAACACCAGTTAACGCCAAATGAACTCTTTATCTGTTGCCCCAGGAAAGTACTTCGTTGAAATCTCGTTAAACAGCTTGGTACAGTGGAACCCCGCCTTACGACCACCTCGTTATTTACGATCACTTTTTTAAGGCCCGGCAAAACTGTCATAAATTCTCACTTAAAAAAAGCTTGAGCGGTCTCCCGTTTATTCGGCCAACGGCCCTTTTATTAAATTCCCAAGTCATACAATCCTTTATAATTCAACCCCGTTAATAGGCCCTCTGTGACACCAAGACGCCTGTGACATGTCAGTTTCAGTGATCTTTGTTTTCTTAAGTTCAAGACTTAACACCACCTGTCGTCCCAAAGCTTACCTTTTATCGTAAGGCAGTATCTTTCCTTGAGGATGCTCTGTGTTTTCTGGAATTGAAAGGGAATAGTGATACGACAGACGCCATTTCAAAGGTGATTTGCGCAAGCTCAGAGTGCGAAAATGTGCGGAAATGCAATTTCTGGACAGATCTGACTGATCTGGGCGGTCAGATCTCCATAAATGTAATTTTGGCCGAAAAATCACGTTTCGGTCGAACTAGCTCTGATTTGGCACAAATGTGCGGAAATGCGATTTCTTGGCAGATCTGACGGATCTGGGCGGTCAGTTCGTCAAAAATACAATTTTGGCCAAAAAATCACTTTTTGGTCGAACTAGCACTGATTTGGCCCAAATGTGCGGAATTGCGATTTCTAGGCATATCTGATCGATCTCCCTTCTCAGATCGTCAGAAATGCAATTTCGGCCGAAACATCACTTCTGGGTCGAACTAGTGTGATTGACTGGAACGCAGAGCAAACCAGTCGAAGGTCGCCAAATTTTTCAAGTTAAGTGATGTATGAAGTATGATATCTTAGGCTGTAATCGGCTCAAGCTGGATCGTTATATTTTACGATTTATTGGCCAATATTTAGAAGTAGCTTATGATTTAATGTAGTATTGACAATTTTATCTATGAGAAGAGAACGGTTACCCCCTTACGTAATGAAATTAATTTGGGCCTACCCTGTAATACGGCCACCTTACCGTATAAACGGGATAATATCAGCGGACGCTAATGGAAGAAGTACGGCATTTTCACAAATGTTTTATTGTTCACGTAATTTTCTTATTTAAAAGTCGTTTACACAGTTTTCTTTTGATTTATTTTATTTCGTCTACAGTTTTGTGAGCTTGTTTAAATATCTGTTTCTCAACTCGTTTTAGAATACGTACATGCTTGAGTACTCAAGAAATATGAAGCATAGTCTATGCCCTTTTATGATGTCAGCTGTGCTCGCCATCTAGTTTAAGGTTTTGTTTTGAGCAGGCACTTGGTGTATGTATTCACATGCTTTTCCAACCAATCATCGTTTAACAAAGCCCGAGCAGCGAGACTTACAGCGGTAAGTATCTAACTGCTTCTCATCAATACGTATTCCACCCAACAGTTTAAAATCTTTCCAAATGGTCTAAAAGACTATAGAAAATTATGGACCATCCTTATTTCGATACAACAAGCAAACGAGCTTTTACAGTGTGGTTCCAGCGGTAAAAAAGGCCTTTTCCTGCTCTGTGTGTGTTTCATAATGTATACCCTTGTGCCGGGCTGCATATGCATTTCTGATGTACATCATTGGCGAGAATTTTCAACATTATCGAAATCATTTCAAAGAAATTTTCCCATTGAACTTATCATTTTCTAAACTGATGTTTTTGTAAAATGAGTCAATGGCGAATTGAGGTAGAAAATTGGTTGTACTCTGGCGAAATTCGCCGTTCCCAAGTACCAAAAGTAAAGTTTAGTTTTTGCTCTTAGAAAAAAAAAATTATCGTGCCAATTTACGCAAAGCATTTTCATCTGTAATCGCAGCTGAGAGTAGCATGCGACTTTACATGAATATGAAGTTAGTATTAAAAAGTCGTCGTTTAAGCCGTCGGTGCTTATGGCTTCATCAACAACCTTTCGTTTGTTTAGCAAATCGGGTTTTTTTTTTTGGCCAACAGTTTTGTCGGACTTGCGAGCAAAGGAGCCTTTTAAGCAAGCAGAAAGGATGAGCTACAATCATAGCAAGTGAAAGCTAGCGCGTTAACTAGTGAGAATAAAATCGGGCCCGTGTTGCAGTTTGTTACATCTGAATCTGGCACGGTAACAGTTCGAGTTGTCGTTGCTGCCATAGAGACCAACGTGATCCTCGCTCAAAGCCATTCAAGTTGGTCGGGTAAAACGTCTTGACCATCTGGGTCCAGTTGTTCAAAGACCGATTAGAACTAACCCTGGGTTAAGTTTTAACCTACGTCCTTGTCAGTCTCCGACCACATAATGTAGGTTGCGACCTGTAAATTTGGAAATGACAAAATTTCTCTTTGGAAAGTCTAAACAGTCTCAGTTCATTAGAACCATAAATCTCTCCTTAGAGAAAAAACTACAGCTTAAATTTTTGCTTAACCCAACTTTTGAACAACCCAGTCCAGGAATATATGTACTGATTTTATAGCTTGGTGCATTTTCAGCGATTGTAAGGATCGCTCGTGCCTACATGAATATTCGCGCCTTAGGATCTCGCACGGTCAGATTAATATTCAAACTGCCTCGGTTGATATTTTCTCTTGGCTTCGGGCCAGTTACTGTGTCAAATGATATTCGGGTTTTAAGCTTCCGTCAGTTTTTCACAAGCCCATCCATACGTCTAAACAAGAAAAAGGAAAAATCTTCACGCTTGTACCCCTGCACAGAAATCCCCGCTGCTTGTTGCTTTTCACAGTTTTCACAGCAGTTTGCAGAACACTGGCCAAATGGAAACTCGGAGAAAACTAAGACTTCAAAAAGAGACATTCGTTGAAGTTTTAAAAACAAGATAGTTCTGGTGATGCTGAAGTTTCCCCTGTAAAGAGTACCCGTAAAACCGCCCAGTTGAGCTGTAACATTAAACGATTTTAACAACATCTCAGTGTTTATTGCATTACTTATGAGAGATATCAAAAAGTACACAAATGAATTAGATTTAAAAACATAAGATACGCGAATGTTCTTAGCAAAAGCTATGATCCAATGCTTTGCAGTGTGGAAAATGTAAATCCAAAAAAGATAAGGTATTTTTGGATCCTTCAACGCAGTTTTCACAAAAAGAACCGCTCGGGTACTCTCAATTTTTGCTATTTCATGCGAAAACAAAGTTTTTTTCATCATGAAGTCATCTGTTACACTAATTGGGTGATAGCTGTCTCGTTGATCATCGTTGTGAGAGTTAAGAGCTTTAATAGTTAGAATAACTCTAAACACTTTACAAAGAAGCGGATAAGAAAAAGAGGAGGGCTCCAAACTTTTTGTAATTACCGTTGTTTTTCTTTCCTTTCCTACAGTGAACGAAGGTAATTACATAGCTGATAGCCATACCAAAACTTCAAATTTCTCAAAATTTACCATACACCGGTGATCTTAATGAGTAAAATACATGCAATTTGCTTTTTCTTTTGATGTTTATGTTTTATTTGTCTTTCCGCAGCTGTTATAAAAAAGGATGCTCAACTTGAGCGAAACAACGATTTGTTACAATGCCGCCTTACGGTGCTTGGTTTAACGTTTTTTCAGTTGTGGAGGGGTTTGTTTGTATCTTTGGTCCGATCCTCAATGGCATCGTCTGCCTCACCTTTTACAAGAACCCTCAGCTCTTGAGCTCTCAGAACATGTTTATCTTCAGCATCACTTTCAGTGATTTCTTGATGAGCGCGTTTGCCATTCCGATGGCTTGGGCCGCCAACTTCATGCAGCGGTGGCCATTTGGCTCAACTGGTTGTCAGATCCATGCATTTCTCGTATTCCAGTTCGGTCTTGTCGCCATCACGCATCTCACAGCAATAACCGTTGAAAGGTACTTGACAATAAGTAAGTCAATGACTAGTTCGTCTTTCTTGACCAAGCGCCAGACATTGTACGTGATTGCCGTACTGTGGGTGTACACATTGATCTTCTCCATCGCGCCTCTCGCGGGCCTGTCGAGATACGGACTAGAAGGGTTAAACGCCAGCTGCTCAGTTGTTTGGGAAACAGACAAAACCACAGAACAAGTCTACTTCAGTTTTGTTTTTCTCGGCTGCTTCATACTTCCAGTTTGTCTCGTATTTGCTTGCAACGCCCGCTTGATTCAAACCCTGAAGCAGATGCGTCTTGGGATGTTCAACTACCATGGCCAGAATTCAGAAACGGTTCGTCGTTTTTGCAGACAAGAGAAACGAGCACTGATCCGGTTTGCTGTTATGGTGTTAGCATTCTTAACTGCCTATGGTCCCTACGCGGTTGTTTCAGTGGTTGTGATCACGCGCGGCTCGTCTGCGGTCCACCCAGTCGTTCTGAGTATGACAGCAGTCTTCGCCAAGACTTCATGCATCTTCAGCTCACTCATAAATGTCTTCAGCTACAAAAGGCTCGGGAAAATGGCGTTGAAGTCGGTGCTCCTTTGCAAGAACAGAAATGCTATTCATCCAGAGGACTAGCTCAATCTGAGCATAAAAAACACAAACTTTCTTTCCTAGACTATAATGGCTTTGAACAGTTTATCAAGCCATTGCGGCTTATATCATAGCATGTCACTACGTTGGCTCGGGAAGCAGGATTCAAGAACATTAGTTTTAGTGTAGTTTTGATATGTTGCTAGCAAATGATCGGAGCTGGTGTTTCAGATATTTAATCTTCATACCTTCCCAAAAAGCCAAACTAATTAAACTTTTACATAGTTGTTGAAACCTATATTTTGCTCTTCTTGAAAGCAAAACTAAGTAAAAACGAGGAAAGTTCTCAAGTGAATTTAACCCACGTTTTGGCTATGATTTAGAACATGAAATAGGAATTGTTATAGTTCATTTCCTGTGCATTCGTTGTAACTTCATGAAACTATAAGATTTACAAATGTAGGGAATGAAAATACTTCAAGAAAGTATATTCAAACCGAAGATGTACACGTAAATCGTAGAAACTGACACACAAGCTGTTATTCACAGTCGCAGAGTTGTATTTTGTATCTTAATTATTATTATTTTTTTTTAATTTCAGCAGCATGTACAGTTTATGACTGTAATTGTTTAAATATAGTAGTATGAATGAAATATAAGATAATAATGAAAATAAAGATTATCCCCTCCATACCTAATGTGTTGTTTTCATGAATGGCTTTAGTTTTAACGCACGAAATATGGAGCTTAAAACAAAATTTCTAGCGAAAATTTGTTTCTGTTCCAGTGCTGAGGCCGTTAACGACAGATTTCAGCAAGAACAAGATACTTGTTACATACACAAACCGTAACTACAAACAGTTTCAGTTTATTTGTTATAGTTAAAAAGTACCTCACAAAATTGCTGATTTTAAAATATTAATTATAATGTGGCAAGGAAGCCTAAAAGAAACCAATACAGCTTGTATATTTTTGGCTTGCCTTTGACGATTACTATAGTCTAAGAATAAAAGTGAGGGTTCGGTGGCATGGCAATGGTGTAAGTAAATAATAAAGATCATAAATGAAAGTAATGCAATTGTATAGTGTACAAAACAATTAAGATAAAAAAAACATAAACATACTCCTTAATTCGGACAATAAAGATAAACCAATTTACAAGGGCTACGCGGAAAATAAGTTCAATTATAGTTCAGTTCAGTGGGTGATGAAAGATAATACCGTAGCTTAAGTGTCACAAAGTAGCTAATTTCTAAGCTTTGTGTTGAGAGTGGAGACGGTTGAACAGTTTGTAATATCAGAACTAAGGGTATAAAAAATTTAGGACCTTTGTATTTTATGGAAAATTGTCTTATATTTGTTCTACATAATGGGAGACAATGAGATTTAGCATTCCTTGTGTTATATCTACGAATTTCGTTAATGGAAAATAGTTGTGAAGATACTTTGGGAGTAAACCGATTTTGTAAAGGTACATGAGTTTTCCTAATTGATACAGATAAAGGTCTTAAAACAACTGAGAAGATGCTGCCTTTGCCCTTAGATCTGCAAACCAGACAAAGTAAAAGATTACAAATGGAAAAAAAAGTTAAGAATCGAAACCTGCTTAAGATATGTTGTTATGTAGTTATACTTTCATTCGACCTAACGAGCATTGTGATTGGTTGATACTTGGTAGTGTGTGCCCCTGATCACATTCGAATGTATCCTGACCGGATTGTTGAAAATGAGATCCCCGCTAGATTCTGACAAAAACAAAAAGCTTGTTGAGTTGTATTGTTTAGTTTACTTGCGAAGTACTTCTTGAGAATTAACTAATGCACTGGAAAATACTGCCGCCATTTGAACTGCTAGTGGTGAAACAGGCAATTGAGTGAGATGGCTTCTTCAAAGAAGACTTTGATGAAATTGCACCACCATTTAGGTGACTGCTATCAGACAAATTTTGGCATGTTTTTGTGAAGATTAAGTAATATCTTGGTCGGCAAAGTTTCTAGAGGCCTTTTATCTGAATTCAAAACCAACAACTTTACATCTGACATTCCTCATAGTTTTAAAAACTTTTGGTAAGGATTTTGTAGGATTTCTAGTTGGGAGGAAACAAAGTTTTAACCCATTTGTCGAAGAATTTGAACGCCATTTGAATAAACGTGGTAAGAGTTTGTCCTTTATTGAGGTTTCCTTGATTTTCTTTTCAGATCAGTTTACAATATTGAAAGATATTTGATTACAAAACTTTCAGTTTTGAGTCCTAAAAAGGAAAATGAACAGTTTCTCTTAGAAGACCATTCAAGTATAGTTTGTATGTAACCTTGCATTATAACTATAGCACTTTAATTTACCCGAAGGGTATACGTAAATATCATTTGAAAGCTAACATAGAACGTCGAACTGGAGACCTGGAGACATGTGAGAGCAATATAATGCTTCATTAAATATGAATTTTTCCAATAAGCTAATGAAGGTTGCTGACATGCAATTTTAGAATCTGTTTTCCTCGTGAGACATTCTACACTCGTTCTTTAGAACTCCAAACTTTGATGCTAGCTCTATATCTTACTATAGCGTGTCTGAGCACTAGTGTTCTTTTTTGGAAACTTCTACTTCTTTGTAGGAGCCATTTTCCTAGTGGATTGAATCTTCACGAAGCTTTTTTTACTTCGATCATCTGTTTTGGCGGATTTCCCTACCGACAGATTTGCCTTTAGAGGATCGGGAAATTCCTTTGTTGGCCTCCTTGTTCCATTTTGCCAGCGTAAAACACAAATGCAGGTGTTTCTATTAAAATTTCCAAGGTGAAATGTTCACGTGGGCAGGCTTTGATCCTTCGTCGACAGCGTTCAAAGTCTTTCGGGGGGTTTAGAAACGCTGTGACTTTTTACCAGTTTTGCCATTTTTGGTAGCTTTTTGAGAATCACACTTTCTCCATTAGCAACACTTGGGTATGTTTGTGCTGACGATTTTTGACTAGAATTAATAAGTATTGTTCAGATTACTTGTCCTCCTCTGGTTTCGTAGCATTCCGACATTTTTGGGATGTTTCTTTGAGCCTTGCGGGGGGTCTTCACTTCATATATCTACCAATGGTATCCAATGATGCAAAATGGAACCTTCCACAACTGAAATCCTAAATTTCCAATGGGTAACTTCTGCTGTTCCTACAACTTTGTTATAAAACAAAATAATATAAAATCTGCAACACCAGCTCCGATCAAGTTCTAGAAACTTGCCAAAATGATACGACACCAAGCTGCTTGTGCTGTAGTCCACTACATCTTCTGGAAATGTAGAAGTGACTACTTGATCTGAATCAAGAATACGTAGGCCAAAGTAGTTTTTTTACCGGGTGCTTCACTTAAGCCTATTTCTTATTACAACTGATTTATGAGCAATTCGCTTTCCGTTGTTAAACGGGTTTCCTATCAATTTCATTTAATGACCAAAGTATCAAAACCCCAGGGATAGAAATAAGCAGCTAATGACTGAATGAGGAAGCTGTAAAAGGTTTTTCGACGGTTGTTGTGCTCTCTTTAACAGCACAGTCTGTAGGACAACACCAGTAATTCTATTGGGTAAAACTACTAGTTAAAACTAGTACATGAATTGACAACAATCGAAATATCTTTTGGGCTCCCTACGAAAAAATAAAAAGAGATTATGGAAGTCCACAACTCAATAAAAAAGCATCATACATCATTGTGATTAACTGATAAATGAACCTAGCGTCGTGCCATTTTAGTTTTAAATTCATAACGTGGTTTTCATTTGAATGACTCGTTTGATATAGAAAAAAGTTTACTCCATTCGCCGCGACATTTTGCATGAAAAAAAATGTGTTTTGTTGTTTGTTTTGAGAAGTTTGGACTTCGGAGAATGGAGACTTGCTCGAGCGTAACAGGTGGTTCCCGTCTTATTTCTTTTGGCAGATTTTTTTCTTCTAATACCAATTCGATGGCAAATGGCTGCGACGCCATTTCTTTGAGCTTTCTGTCGTTTGTTTCTTGACCTTTGTCCGGCAGGATTTAAAATCTTTCCACGGATTTGCTCGGTTGGGACTGGTAACGAGTTGCACCTGCAAGAGCTTCTGGGTAATCCTTCTTGGCGTTCCCTCGTACAGAAAGGTGTGTTTTTTCATCTTTCGTGGAACTTGGAAATGAAACAAGGACATATATTCATGTACTTAACAGTAAATTTAAATGGTGATCCAGTTCAGCTTGTATATAAATTACAAAATACGACACATTAGGACTTCGTTTTCATGGTGACAGCTCGTTCGTATTTGCGTTTGAAACAGAGGATACTCTTTCAAACAGAATCACTCCACATGCGAAAAATGTAGTTGCAATAATTGGCCTCGTTCTACTTCAATCACAATTCGGTAGCATTTGCATAACCACGTGGTTACTACTAATGGTACAAAGATAAGATGGCACCCTAGTTGAACAATATTCGACATTTTGGGTTGCGTGTTATTATCAACTGTATATAAAAAACTTTCCCTTGTGATTTGTTAAATCATACATAATGTTTCCAGCAAGTTTCAAGTACAAACGTTTAAACGCCCCTCTGGTTTAGTAAGCTCTGATTGCACTGAAACTTACAAATTATTCTGTACATGCAAAGAGCCCAGCTCCTTAAGAGCATTATGATCATAGAAGCGAATGGTTGGTTGAACCCCAAAAAACATGTCAAAGTAGTCAGACAAAAGAAAAAAAAAATTTTAAACAGTTGGTCTCAGAGTAGGCTCTTTGGCAAAAAAACGATCAATATGGATGAAAAATAAATAGAAACGTTTAATATTGTTACATTTTTGCTGAACATTGCTAGGAAAGCTACTGAACTAATCTCATCAATGTCAATTTAGTTGAGGAAAGAAGTAAGAGAAATGAATATAACATTTAAACAGTCAATAAGAACGTAAAACAAAAAGATATCATGGTACTCTAGTTCAACTAAGAAGAAAAACTTATGAATATCAATTACATGGTGAAAAAACGTAAAATGTCATGGTAATCTATAAATAGCTGAACAGAGGAGTAATACCAATAAAATAACAATTATATGGTCAAAAAACGTAAAACCGACAAGTATCGTGATACTCTAGATGAGCAAGAGAGTAATACCAACAAATATGACAATTGTATGGTCAAAAAACGTAAAACCGACAAGTATCGTGATACTCTAGATGAGCAAGAGAGTAATACCAACAAATATGACAATTATATGGTCAAAAAACGTAACAACGCTAAAAATCATGGTACTGTAGCTGAAAAAAGGAGTAATGCCAACAAATATGACAATTGTATGGTCAAAAAACGTAAAACCGACAAACATCGTGATACTCTTACTAGCCTATCGCACCTGTTGGTCAATGAGAACGTTAAACCGACAAACGACATGATTCTAGTTTCAAAGAGAAGACCAATGTATAAATAACACCATGATACGGTCAACAAACAAGAGAGTAAAACTTACAATGAATATCATGGTGCTCTAGTTGAGCAAAGGAGTAAGACCAACAAATATCACAACTTTTGGTCAGTAAAAACATTAAACCTACAAATGCCCTGAATTCTAGTTGAACAAAGAATTAAGACAAGTTTTAAAATAGATACCAAACCCGGTCACAAAGTGGGTAAAACTTAAAAAATGTTAATCATGGCATTCTAGCTGAACAGAAAACAGTAATTCCAATAAACATCTCTATTCAATTACTAGTAGAACGTCAAACTTATAAGTATCATGGTATTCCAGTTAAACGAAGAATTCAGACCAATAAACATCAATTATACGGTCAGTAATAACGTAAGACCCATAAATATCGTGGCTTTCTATTTGAACAAAAAGGCAAGACGAATTGAAAACTACGGCCTACTCTTGGGTTCAATGTCGCTGCAATAATTGGCAACTTTAGGCTTTTTTTTGGGCGTCGATAGGCGATTTTGAATGCTGTCATGCAATGAAGAATCTATGAATATATATAACATCTTTATTGAT
>JAOBAT010124853.1:34902-59432 GCA_026413305.1 Hydrozoanthus tunicans
TTTCTGTTAGCTAAGTTACACATAACATTTGCAGTTAACCAGTGCCATATAACCCATCCTAACAGCTCATCCATTTTCAGGACCGTAGCAATACCCTAGCCATTGTTACATCACGACTACTGTAACCGCGACATTGGCAATTTCTTAGCCTAGCCATCACATAACAGCAGTAGCATAGCCCTAGCTTTTGCCAGCACCATGTAACTCATCCTAACAGCCCGTCCGTTTTCATAACTTTAGCAGTAGCCTTGCGGTATACCAGTAGTCACAGCTAAAATCGCACCATCAGAGCATCGTGACCTGTTGCATATAGAATTGGAAACTTGTAAACTGCCAAACAGTCGCTCTCTTCGCCGGGATCGAAAATCCAAGCGCGGTCATCAATTAAGAGACTGGGAAGAGGAAATGGACGCGTGGATAATGTCCAGTCTCCTCTATGGTGAACGCGCTTGTATTTCGATCTCCCAGCGAAGGAGGAGACTGCAGTCTAACATAAAGGCAGCCACAAAACATGCACCAATCAAACTAAGCCGATCATTTGGTTAAACTTAAGACGAATTACAACTTAGGAAACTTGTCAGTTTTCATTAGCCGGAAAATCAATAAGATCTGTCATTAGACTTTCAACAAACTAGTAGCGGCGAGCCGTGGGATAATGCATAAGGACAACAATTACTGATTTGTTGTAATGAAATAAAAACCAACATTTATTTTGTAGGTAAAAAGCGTGAAGTGATAACCATGATAAAATAAGTTAGCGTTTATTGCGCATGCACAATAACTGTTTGAACTTTGGTGTATTGGTGTGTCACGAACACACAACAGTGAACCAAAAACGTGATCAATTTGCTCCAAAGCTAAGTGTACCTGAAATAAAAACGCGTTTCTGTTTGTCTGAGGCTGTACACCAGCTCAGCGCGCGGACGCAGAATCGTTTGAGTATTTGAGAAGACTACTAATAAAACAGGACTGAGCAGGAATTAGTGGATTATTTAGTTTGACCGATCAATTTCCTATTTTCAAGTTTGCAGTACAGTTTGCAGACTTTTTGACGGGCCTGCGCCGCTTAAAACCATTTCGTATTTTCTATGTCATGTCGAATTCTTAGCACTTGCCTAAAAACAAATAAAACCATTTGAAAACCGAATTCCGCAATTTTTAATCTGGAACTTGCGAATTTCCTCTTGACCGAAAACCTAAAGGTATTTAAACCATCTTGGCAAGCAGAACATACCACTTAATTTTGTTTAAAGGGATTTTGCTTTCCTTTCCGGCATTAATTTGACCTTGCAGCAAAAAACTAGGCCGCACTTACTCTCCTGGAATGAAAGCTATTGAATGTTGGGAGATTACAAGCAATTCAGGCTTTTTGTAAGACGGACTGCAAGCGTACAACAAAAGGGAGAACAAGGTTGTACCAATTTCAAAAAATAACCGATACAATTACATTGTGAGATGTAACGAATGAAAACAGTTTTGTTGGTGGACAGTACATCGAGTAAGCTGAGGTTATGGTTTGTCTGGAGGCATAGACTGTACAACGAGTTCTTTTAGTTCCCCTCCTCTCTGTATGGTCACGATAAGTTATTAGACATGTCTCTATCAAGTAAGGAGGGATAATGAAGTCGTATGCTTATTTAACTTGCCTCGGAAACAGATGTTAATTGTTCATAAGTAATCATCAGTTTTCCATTCAATTATTAAGATAATGTTGCTTAAATTCTGTTGCAAGTGGTTTACTGATAACAACTGCATGTACGTGCTTTCTGAAATTTGATGTGATAACTGTAAATGCTACCTGGGGCTTTTGTGAATTCTTTTTTGCTTGAGATATAGTTTTGCACCCCAGTGGAGTGTCATATTGTGGTTGGATCACATTTCGTAAGAGCCTGTAGAATTCAGCGGGACAATACAAAGTTTAAGTTGAGCCGATATAGAATACCGCTGAAGACAAATCCATTTGGTCAAGTGTCTTATCTTTTTGTGGCCAGTGGTCATTTCAAGCTGTTATTGAGTTCAATCTACGAATTTTGCCACAGCTTTTATAAAATTGCTTATGAAAGACTACCCTTTAATTTGAAACCAATTTTAGGCGTACGTCAAGATCTTTTTTTAATCTTTTTAAACACTTATAGGAGGCGTAGTTCGGCCCATACTTTTAAAATGGTTACCAGCTAGCATACATGGGATAAACATCGTTAGCTAGTGACTATATTAGCCATACCTACGAACCTACATACTTATCTACCTACCTACATACATTGATACATACAAACATTTATACAAAAAGCGTGCAATGTATATGGGGCTTTGTTATCATGTTGTTTTTTCTTTAGAAAACCCTTTTGATTTGTAGGTTCGTATTTAGTTAACATAAAGTTGTTTTTTTTTACTTTCAAGGCTGTACTATCTCCATCCAGAATGGACGTTATGGAGTGCAGAATTGAGCTGGAGGAGGCTTGCGTCAAGTTAAAGCAAGCTTGTATAGAACTGACCCTGGGGAATGCTCGGTCCTCGATACCAGCCTCTACGTGTTCTTCGGAGTGGACCGAATGGCAGGATTGCCAGATGTCCGTGGGGAAACGGTGTGGCCGAAAGAGAAGGCTCTTTTTTAGGAGTGGGTTTTATTTGAGTATCAGACCTGATGGCAGTGTAAGAGGAACCAGGGACGAGAACTGTCCTTACGGTGAGGGCGCTCGAATCAGCACCGAATAATGTAATAAATCTGATTAAAGTTTTGTCAAAATGGGGAGTCAGGATGGCCGAGTAGTTAGCGCTCATGCCTCCAACTTCTGGGGTCCCGAGGTCAAACTTGTTCTTATTCTGAGGGTTTTCCTCCCTCCACTAATTTCGGGGGTGGAAGCGGAGTCTTTTCAGTTTGATAATTCATGGTTCCAATATATTTTTCGACCAATGATTCATGGTTCATTTATAGAGTTTCTTCATTGTTCTTGAGACAAAACTTCAAGATTCATGATTCATTTATTTTTTGTCCATGATTCATGATTCACAGCCTGCGAGATGTGATTCATGATTCCTTCACTTTTTTAGCCGTAGTTCATGGTCCAAGATTCCGCTTCCATCCCCGAACTAATTGACTTTGAATAACGCCAAGATCTGTGCCGAGGGCCATATCTTAGAAAACTTTTCAAGGTAAACATGTTTACCCTCGTTAAATACATAAAGTGTATTTTAATTTAGTTTTTTAATGTTCTTTAATAGGAAACTAAAACGCTAAAATTGTTGCGTAAATGTACGTTCTTTTATCGGTACACAACATTAGAAACAGGAATACTCCTTTAACACCAGTAATAGTTAAAAGTTTTATCAAAGCTTTCGGCTTTATTAAAGATGTAATCTGATTTTAGTGCCAAGACTTCTTTTACAAGGCTCCGTAGACTGGAGCTAAGAGTTGACTATAGACTGGAGTTTTGACGCCTTTTTAATAGGGACCAGGGACCACCACGTCTCCCTGTTTACCAGTAAGGCATGCTTATCATTACACCATCAGAGACCATCACGTTTGCTTGAACACCAGTTGGGAATACTTTCCATTATACCATCAAGGATCACCATCTCTCCCTGGTTATCAGTTGGACATGATTACCGTTACACCATCAGTGACCACCACTTTTCCCTGGTTAACAGTTAGGCATGCTTATCATTACACCATCAGGGGCCACAATGTCTCCATGATTTTCAGTAGGGCATGCTTATCATTTCATCGTCAGGAACCATCAATTCTCCCTGATTACAAGTTAGGCATGTTTTCTAGTACACTATCCAGGATCTACACGTCTCCCTGATTACAAGTTGGGTATGCTAACCGTAACACCATCAAGGACCACCACCTCTCCCTAGTTACCGGTTGGGTATGCTAACCATAACACCACCAGGACCACCACGTCTCCCTGATTACCAGTTTGGTATGCTAACCATAACACCATCACGTCTCCATGGGTACCAGTTGGGTATGCTAACCGTAACACCATCAAGGACCACCACGTCTCCCTGGGTACCAGTTGGGTATGCTAACCATAACACCATCAAGGACCACCACGTCTCCCTGATTACCAGTTGGGTATGCTCACCGTAACACCATCAACGACCACCACGTCTCCCTAATTACCAGTTGGGTATGCTAACCATAACACCATCAATGACCACCACGTCTCCCGATTACCAGTTGGGCATGCTTAGTTTGCCTACCATTACACTATGCAGTTAGCTCAAGAAACATTATTGTGTCTTAATTTCTATTCATTTCTATTGCAGCTACCATGGAAATATTTTCAGTCGGTGCAGGATTTGTCAAAATAGCAGGGGTTGAAACAGATCTATTTCTTACTATCGACGATACAGGAGCACTTCGAGCTACGGTATAAGTGGACCTTTTATGTGACATTGTATTTATCTGTAGTAGCCTCGCATTTATTACCTTTTGATTTTCTCTAGAAAAGTTTGCATGTGACTATTTATCTTAATATCTGTCTGTCTGTCAATCAATCTATCTATCTATAGATCTATCTATACATCCATCTAAATACTTATCTATATATCTACACTGTGTTCGCTTTTACATTTAGTAGATTAAAACAATAATCGCTGAAGATCACAGAATGTGTAACGTTTTTCCAGGACTCTTAAGTTACCATGTTTCAAAACCCTTTCAGTAAACATTTTCAACATGAAAAAGAACCCGTTCTCCCTTTTCTCAAACGCTGTTACTTTTAACAGGATGTGGACTGTGAAGAGTGTATCTTTGAGGAAATCGTAGTTAGAGACTTCTTCAGTGTGTTCAAATCTTACGCGTATTCTAACGAGCGATGGATGGTTGGCGTATCAAAACAGGGACAATCACAATGTGTAACATGCCTAGGACCTTTGGAAAAGCACCACGAACTTCATTCATTGACACAAGTGATCATTCCAAGCTCCAAAAACCTTTGAAATTCCAGCGAATTCGCCCCATGCATGCGCATCCACAGTACAACTGGATGCCGCATCCCTACCATCTGGATGCCGGATGCTTAGATCGTAGATTGCGTGGATGTTGGATTCCTGCCAGTGGATGTCGGATCCCAATCGATGTGATGCTCTGGATGATGCCAGATGCCAGAGCTAAAACATTAGGATGAGGGATTCTGAATACAATTACATGGAGCGAGGTCAATAAATGTTGTAGCAAGTCACAATGCAGGGTCATCTCCGGATGGCTGCATGCTGTGCTTTGGTTTCCAGCATTTTAGAAGCTTGCTACTGTTGTTGTTACTGAGTTCGAGAAGCTTGCTAGAGCTCCGCTAGCGTGGAAAGAGCCGATACGTTCTCATTTGAGGCCTTGGAGGAGAGTGCCTCGTTTTCGTGCATACGGCTATCTGAGGGCGATCCGCAAAATGTTGTATGTCCACAAAAAGTGAAATTAGAAAACGGGCTTATCTCTGTGGATTCATTTTGGAATTGTATAACAGGTGGCTCCCGAGAACTCGAATTTTAAAGGAAAATAAAAAGAAAGGCCAAAGTAGGTGGTACGTGAGTTATCCTGGGCAAAAATTACGATTGTTCAAGTAAGCTCGAGTGAACTGTGCACGGACCCAAGGAGGCAAGAACAGATTTACTCATCCGGGACAACGTGAAGGGTTTAATCTTTCAGCATTTGATATTTCCAAACTACATTTTAGGATTTATACCCAAGTATTTGAAGGGTCTGCTTATAGATACAACCATGAGAACTCAAAATTGCAAGTATTCAAACTGGATGCCAGTTTATCATGTCCTCTGTTATAATCTAGCAACTCCTTAGTTCCAGCCAGTTGATCAATATCTATTTTTTCCTTACACTACAAATAAGCAAATAAGTTGTTTGGCTATGGCAAAAAAGGGAATGGTCCTATCAACTGAACTTAGTAATTATAAAGCCAAGGTACGTTGGTACAGATAGGGAGAATTTACCAACCCATCGGCTAAGCAAGAATAAGCAAGACAAAAACTAATTAACATTCAGACAACACAAAACATTGAACCTTGGTTTTGAAAGTATTAATTTCAACATTTTTGCAAAGGGACGAAAACATAAAAATATTCTCAGATATTTGCAGATGAGTCAGAGTTATCCGTCAGGTAAAGATTACAAACTTAAATGCCTCCAATAAGCACGTTTATTGCCGCTTATACGTGACATTTTTGAAATAAGATAAATACTCAGGACTGTTGTTTTGGGGAAGATCAATAAAAAAAAACAAAGGATGATGATTGTGAAAAGATAAACGAAAATCCCCTTTAGTACGTCTGCGACGTGAAATCTCAGGGAGGTTGATGGACCATAAAGAGTCGATTATCAAGTTATTTTGTACAGCAGTTGTTGTTAATAGCAAATTGTAAGTTATATATGTAATTTATAAGATATTAAAATAAAATGTGTGGGAAAATAAGTTCTTATGGACGACAAGTCAACTACTGAAATTGCTCTTTCAGATGACGTCACAGTCGTCATGGCGGTTTACTAATACATTGGGTTTGTTCAACTTTGACAAAAAAAGCTTCAACAAAAAAGAACTGTTGCAAAAAGTTTGAGAAATGAAGCCGCTTTGTTTCTTTAGGTTTTTTAAACTACTTTACTCAATCACATAATGCCACGGCAACAGAAATACGCTTTTTTAAAGTACATTTCATTTAATCTGAAGTTCTAATTCGAGAAAAGATTTTGTAAACATTGTATACTGTAAACATTGAAGTACAAAGGGACAATTTGTTTAACGGAGGTTTCGAATTTTGCATGGAGCTAAAAAGTTTAAAAAACGTTTGAAAAAAAGGCGACTCATTCTGACGAAAATAAATACAATTTTTAAATCGGATTTTACTCAAGGTTTAGTAATTAACTCTCCAATAGTCGGCTAGGAGAATGCTTTTCCCACCGCTTTTCGAAACTCGAAATTTGACTGAAAAACCAAGTTTTGTTGCTTAAAGTGCCAATGGCATGAAACGCTTTGTTACATTAGTGAACGACCTTGCTGAATGAAGAACGGCGGTGGAAAAAAAATTGTTCAAATCTTTTATGGTTCTCGAGATATTGACATTTAATATTGTCAATTGATGACGTCAGTTGTGACAGACAAATTTTCCTTTTTTTAAAATCTGCTGCAAACCCATAACCTTTGAAGGAATTTAGACCAAACTTGGGCTGATGATGAATCTCAAGGTAACTTTCAGAATAGTTACTAAGTTTCTTTCAATGGTTTCCCTGCAGATTTAAAAAAACGTGAAAATTTTCCTGTCCAACAACTGAGTAATATGACAAAAATATATCACCGCTATTCCTCATGTTGAAAGGTTTCACCCACTAGCTGTAGCTGGCATAACAAAATACTTCATTCATGGGCACTTTAAGAATCAGTAAGGTATATAACAGAAGACATTAACGTATTCAGAGTGGAGCATCACTAATTTTGATGATTTAAAAACAACCAGACAGAAAATCACGCCAAGAATTTAACATATTTTTAGTAGATTAGCTGTCTGTAACGAAAGTGTTGCTCATTTAGAAATATTTTAACTACGAAAACATTCGGACCTTAAACTTTCGTGTATGAAGTTTCTGACAAAAAACTTTCGGATATACTTAAAAGCAAGTTTCGGACAAATGACGACATTATATATATTTTTTAAAAATTCATCAACAAAACTCAACCGGTTTGGAAACAACACCAACGCCTAAGAAATGCCGAACAGGCTAGAGTAGTGAAACAGTTTGATTAAAAAAAAGCAGACATGGAGGAGGAACTCGTTGACTTCCAGGAATCTGCCATTGTATCGGGAGATGTTGGGCGCGAGTTGTAAAACTGACTTTTTTAAAGTCTATTTAAAGGGGATCCTGCCCGCGCTAGGCTTCCAAATCTAGAAGCTAGAATTCCAAATCTTGTGATATCAAGTCAGTACTTAGAATTAAGCATATTTCAAAACTTTCGGGAATTTTAATGTTTGGAAGTTAATTTTTTGACGATTAAAATAGCCGACCAAACAGTTGTTCTTCATTTACCTTTTAATTAGTGGTTGTTGACTGTATGTCTTTGCTTGGATGCAGATTCCAAGTGGCTTAAACCTGGTTAAGCCACTTAAAGTTAGAATTATTTTGCGTTATCGATTTTAACCTGATTTAGTCGACGACTCCCAGAAGCGTATCACGAGTGCTCCAAATAGCCAAGAAATAATCAGGGTATTTTTGTCTTGCTCGATTTACTTGCAAATGTACTCGGGAAGTCGGTCAGATTGAGGCTCGGCTGTCTGAAACTCAAATTGTGCGCTCAGAATGTTTATTATCAATCTGATTCTGTCTGGAAGTTCTGAAATGGATTTTGTTAAAGCTTATTAATTATCACTGTTCCGGAAGAAGTCCTCAGTAAAACGTGACTTGAGCCAGGGCGCACTCTCCCGCAATACACTCGCGACAAATCACACATTTTCATAAAAACGTTTTACCCTTTTTTTTTTATAAGAACGTCGAATTTTTCGACCGAGGCTGAACGTTCTTAAATATTTTCGGGATATCAGCCTCAAATTTTCTTAAACGGGTTCTTTTTAAAATATCTTTACTAAATTTCAGACAATATACACAATGCATGTACCGTGTATGGTGCATTTGTATATACCTGTAAAAACTGCGATTTGGTAAAAAATTACCGTAATATGCCATGCATGTGTAACAAAACAGTTCTTGCCAGCAATTCTGTGCCTAACTTCAACAGGATGAACAAAATTCCAACTTACTTAGTGCAGATTAGATCTACGTGAATGCTAACAAGCTGTAATTGTAAATGCATTTTTCCTTGTTCGAAAGCCATCCATTCAACACTAATGTACTCACTGCAACATTTCGGATCACGGAGTAAACCCGATTTAAAGATTTATTAGTATTGCAAACGGATCACAGTTTTTATGGCACTACTGGTGTAGTCAAAACAACTAATCTAGACATATTCAGCAGTAACTCTATAAATATAAATTCGTAAAGAGAAAATTCAAACATCAGCAATATGTACGAAATGTTTAAGGTAAACATTATATACACTTAATGTATAGTCCCAAGGGAAAGAGCTTTGTTTTCCCGAAAATTCCTTGAAGGAAAAATTGGGAACCGAGGGAAAACAAAACCAACTAAACATATAAAATGCTTGGTCATATATTTAAACTTCTTCTAAATCATAAAAAAAAAACAAAGATGGCGGGTGGGCAACAACTGCGCATGTATCCCGCCCGGGATAGATTCGAGTTTTGTCAGGGGCACGTGACCAAGGATCAGCCGATCACAGTGCTCGTTTTGTTAAATGAAAGTCTCGGTATTTAACAAAATACATGTCAAAATACCTAAGTACAGTTTGTGAGTGCGATACTGATAGATAAACAAAAGAATGTGTAAAATGGAGAGCTAATATAATGACCAATAAAAAAGAAGAACAGTTTTGAAAAACCATGGTGAACTGCTGCAGTGAAAAGGGGACAGCTACTTGAATTGGTTCGATTTCAACAATGGTTTCCTCTTTTTGTAGTAACTTTAATACAATGTTTCTTCAACTTTTATTTTTTTGAATGATATATATTTGGGTAAACTCCTCAGTAATAGAAAGTTGAAAAGCATTCCAAAGTCGCACGCTCAGGAATTCAACTGGATTTTAATTCTCGACTTACGTCTACACAAATATTTAGCCACTGAAGATCAGATTGTCAGAAACTGGAAGTTTTTTTTCATTAAGGACGCAAGCAGGATGAAGAATGTTTTTCTAAATGGGTGTGGGTCTTCGTGATTTTAATACCAAAGAATGCACACAAAGAACTAGTTATGTCGGAAAGAATTTGAAGAAAAAGAAGAGAAAGAAGCCACAGTGTGATTGCTTCTGCGGTAAAGCTTGACAAGTACCACCATCCTACGATAGATTTCGGTATGATTTAGTGGCCGAAGTAGTGGAAAGACGAAGTTCAAAAATCTCTAAAACTGGACATGTCATATGAACGCTGGCGCAGTGGGGATAGTATGATATTTTTAACCAAACCGCAACAGCATGAACGATAAAAATAAACGATTAAAGCATTGGTGAGGTTAAAAATAAAAACAGTGTAACTGTTACAAAGTAAGGCAGCAGTGGTCGACGGAAATTTTGGAACATTAACATGGATTAAAAACAAAAATTTGGCTGAGCATTTGCCAAAACCATGACAAGTGAAAATACTTTTAATCTTTCTAGTATACAGTCTTGTCTAATGGCCTTCTATTGTATATTCATTTTTGTCTGCATCCAAATTAGCCTGGCCTTCCTCGCTTTCGGTAACATATTCTCTTGGAGAAGAAAGAGGGCTGGCCAATGAAAAAAAACAGAATATTAAAATCGCCACCGTTTATGAATGAGGTCTATGGGGATCTACGGTAAAAAAACATCCTGATTGTCTTTGATTATTGTCTGATAATTGTTCACCAAAGCGGCTGTTTGTTGAACATGCCTCTCCACTGATAGGACTCCGCATCCTAAACAAAGAATGAACACACTTGTAATTATTATCAACCATTGAACATTTTTACCACTGTCTCCATCACTATCACTGCAAAATCATCATCACCATCACTCTAGTTATCATTATAACCATCACATACATCAGTTGCACTCTTACTTTCAATGTCTTCAATGCTCTCGCTATCGTTTTTATCTATGTATAAGTGTTCTCTGTCTATGCTGCTGCTATCACTATACTCAATACCAATCCCCCTCCCTGGGCAGGAGCTACTCCATCTACTCCATATATTTCTATGATACATTTAGATGCTCGTTGTTTTTAGGGTTTAAATCAGCAGTTTGTTATTTCTAGGGGTTTTCACAAAAATATATTTTTAGGGAAGCAAAATTAAAACGAGCAATTAAAAATTTTTTTTCATCTTTTTTTTAAAGTCTATACGCTACAAGACAATTTTACACTTTTTGGAGTATTTTTGTACATCTTTTTATGAGTATCTAAGTCCTTTTTATACCAAAGAAATCCTTTCCAAGGCAAATTCGACACAGTATCTATAATTCAATAGAACTTACTTATACCTTAAGCTTCGAATCCAGAAACTTTAATCGCCCTTCCAAATCCTTCATTTCCTAGAAGATTAGTACAGAAAGTTTTAATCTTTGTGCAATGTTGTTTATGTATCATTTGATTGATTACTGGGCAGCTTGTACGAGTTCACTATGTGGGAAATAACCTTAATTGCAATCCTTCTGATAATGACTTCTTCTACAATTGAAATTTAAAGCATTGATTAAGCTTTAGAATGTATTTTCCGTATTTCTTCTAAAGCTTTTATAAAATAATAACTGATGATCGATGTCATTCATGATTGCCATCCATATTTAAAAAATGGTCCTGAACCAATCAGAGCGCGCGTTTTATCAAAATTATTTTATAACACTAATTTTTTCTTATGTTGCCCATGTTACATTGGAAGATGCCTGCGAGTTCATATTAAAGATAGACAGGGATTTAGCTATTGAGAACATTTCTGTGCAGTGTATTACAATTTATTATCACAAGAATATTGTTCCCTAACTTCATTGAGTAATTGTTTCTGCGAACTTGTGCACTTCCTGAGGAACTACAGTAGTAAACAGCTAAGAACAAACAAAAAAGTTCTGTACTTACTGCATCTAGCTTTGCTTTTCGGCGATCAGGCAAATCAGGCACAGTGCTCTCGAGTTTTTCAAGCTATAAAAATAAGAACAAACAACAGAGAATACTTGCTAATCTGGCCAGGTCATCTGATCATTAAACGTATTGCACAATGCCTACTTAGCTATTTTATGATATCTCTTCTAAAATATAATACATGTTCCAAATTGATTCAGCACTTGCTCCAAAATGTAACACTTCTCAAACTTTCAGCTGTTTTGGACGTTTATGGGAACAGGAAAGTATTTACCTACTTAGCCTTAATCATAATGTAAATCTTTTATGTAGCTACAATACATGGTAAAACAAGGACAACCGCAGACATAACTGGTATGGTAAGTTTGATGGGTATAGGGAAGGGTACAGGTTTGGGTTGGTTTGATGGGTATAGGCGAGAGGGTACAGGGTGGGATTGGTTTGATGGGTATTGGCGAGAGGGTATAGGGCGGGGTTGGTTTGATGGGTATAGGCGAGAGGGTACAGGGTGGGATTGGTTTGATGGGTATAGGCGAGAGGGTATAGGGCGGGGTTGGTTTGATGGGTATTGGCGAGAGGGTACAGGGTGGGATTGGTTTGATGGGTATAGGCGAGAGGGTACAGGGTGGGATTGGTTTGATGGGTATAAGCGAGAGGGTATAGGGTGGGGTTGGTTTGATGGGTATTGGCAAGAGGGTACAGGGCGGGGTTGGTTTGATGGGTATAGGCGAGAGGGTACAGGGTGGGGAAAAATGTTTGAAAATAAGTTATAATCTTTTTTTCTCCTTTGGCTGAATCGTTTAATATGATAGCTAATTAAGCACAATCAGCAGCATAAGATGTGTTTTTAACTATAAACATTAAAATTTACCTTTCCTCTAAAAATATTTTTCTACACTCATGAACAAAAATTCCTTTTCTGCTGACGAGACCAATGCATTGTTGGTTCATTAATGTGCCATGCTATGGGCAGCGGATCCAGGAGCCCAGGGGGGGAGCTGGACCCCCATAACAAAGAACTTTTGAATATTAAGATGTTCAGCTTTTATGTAGTTAATATATTGATGAGATAAATAACACAGTTTATAGAACTTGATAATTGACCACTGTGCCCCCTCCCCCCCCCCAATTATTTCTTATTTCAATCTCCCACATAAGCAATGTATGGGCAAGTACAGAGATCACTGAGTAAATGCTTTTTTGCATTTTGTTTTTGCTATGACTTTATTGACTGTGTTAATAAAATAATAAATTCATCAATGATTTATGAAGCGCTCATAAACTCTATACCTTTTGGTCACACATAGCTTTAAATTGTAGAAGAAAATCTAAATCAGGTTACCCTTTTCATGTAGTTTTCCACTTTCCTATTTGCAGTTTCACTGTGCGTAGGAATCTTAATTTGCTTCTGGTCGGGTTTGACTGTTTCAAAGTAAACAGAATTTCCCATTAATTCCCATTCATTATTTCAGCTTTACTATTTTTTAACAGAATGAGATATCTGAAACATTGGGAAAATTGCAGGGGACAATGGTGCCTTCTAGAGGCTTCTGGGAGTTAGTGTTTGTCCAGACACATTAAACTGAAAAGATGGAAAATTTCTAACTTGGGAGTGTTTGTGCTTAAATTTTAAAGTAAGAAACAATATTTTAAAAAAATATTAAAATTTTTCAGACTTTTAATGCTTTGCTTGTATCTTGTACTTTGCTTTCCTTGAAAAAGACTGTTTGAACAATTAATTTTAAACAATGGAACTTTTTACATTTTAAAACTTTTTAACAAGTGCAATAATTTTTTTATCACTTTTATGAATCAACCTTGTTACAGGAACTCTTAGCTGGCATATAATTGTAACATATAAAATGTTTAAGAACTAAGCAGGAACGATTCTCATAGGAACAACAAAACAGATCACTGTTAACAATAACAGACTTTATATAAAAACATTTGGACTATTCTTACTATGATTCCTTAAAATGTAGGTGCTTTACAAATTAAGCTAAATCTTAGATGAGAGAAACTTAAAACATTGGACAATAATAAAAAAAAGTTGTGGAAAAATCCATCTTGGCTATCTAAGAATGGCTCTCAAAATTACTATATTGCAAACTAACTGACACATAAAGTTTGGAACAATATCGGTCAGACACTTTTCATGAAATATTAGTAGATTTTTAGAGATTGAGCCTTCTCAACTCTCTCACATATATATAAAGAACAATCAAAATATTCCTACACCTACAGACTAAGTCTATTCTATATCTTTCAAAAATGCTTACCTGTGCTGAACTTTTCACAAATTTCCAAGATGTAAGGACTGAAATAACAGTTGGTTCATACATCAGTACAGAATTTTGTAAAGAAAGCTGGAAAATGGGGTAGGGAGAAATTGGGGGGGGGGGAGGGGGTGACAGTTGAGAGACAAAATGGTGAAAAAAGGATAGAATTATAAAATGATCAAAGTTAAATAATAATTGTCAAATAGTTCTGAATGTCAAACTGAATTGAGCATAGACATATCAATATTTGATGGCTCCTAATTGAGAAATTAAGTTAGTGAGAATGCAGATATGAAAACTCGAAAGCCAAGAAAGCCTTTCTCATTGCCACTTTGCAAACTGGTCAGTGCTTGCCTTTGTTCACTCTGATAGAAAACTCTGAATTCCTTAATAATAGTACTTATATATAGAGCAAAATAGTGGTACAAGGTGGAAAAATCTTTCAAAATTAATAATAGTATAAAATGGAATTACAGTAGTATAGGGTGGAAAGATTTCAAACACAAGTTTGTAAAATAAACCGTAAATTAATATAAAAAAATGTCAAAAAAATTTTCTCTTGGAGATGGGTGCTGCTTCTTGTCTAAAACATAAGAATTTACAAATGTAACCACTGAGCATCCCAAAAGAAGATTATTGATAGTCTGAAAACCTGCAGTGGAGATGTTGGCTTCCGCAACCCAGACATTAATAAGAATACAGTCCCAAATAAAGCCCATAATAGAGTTTAGTCAGTATTAAATGAAAGTTTAGTCAATAATAAATAATAGTACATATACTATTATTAAGGGCTTTAGAGTAGAATACAATAGGGAATAGGATATGTTAGGGACTGTGCAATATAGAATGATAACAGAAAAATATGCACCTGGTAACAGTGTTTGGTGGCATATTCCTGCTGAGCGGTATCAGGGATCCTCGTCCATTTCTCAACTACGTGTTGAACAATAATTTTAACGTCATGCAGTTACTGTATTTATACCATTTTAATGAGAAGAATATTCATTGTTTACAAAATTTATTCAAGTTCAAGGACCTAACCATTGCCAATGTTGACAAACAATTGGACTGATTTTGTTACTTTACAATTCTAAGAAGTATTATCATTTAGTAAATACTCCTAAATTACTAAAAAATAATACTATTAATAATATCAGTTCTTAGCAGGTAATTTACATGCCTCTGCATTCTTAAACACTATTGCTTTGGGACTGTATTAGCACTGTACAAAAGTCGTCACTGATAGATCTGTATAATTATCTGATCCACCTAGTTCAGTGTTCTCAAAATGTCCCAGAGGCAAAGGTTAAAGCTTCAATAAAAGCTTCTAAAAGAGCAAGACTGTTACCCCGTTATACTAAGGGTTCCTAAGGTGCAAGGTGCCTTACAAATCCAAGATCACAGTGCCCTCAAAGTCACCAAATGCAATAAACAACTATTTGCTATAACTTTATTCGATTTCACAAACTAAAACTAACTTTCTCATCAGAACCATGAAATTTCTTGTTTAACATGTGGAAGCTAACAGAACTATTTGGCTAAAGATTAATTAATTTTCTTCTGTGCTAGTTGGAAGTGGTTTTGCAACTTTTATAGAGGTGTCTAAATCACTGAAAGAGGTGGCTCCAGCCGGCTTGTTTTGAGAAGCCTGTAGTTTCTTCACCATTCACAAAGTAAAACAAAATAAATAAGCTATGTGCAAAATTGCTATTTTATAGTTTCAAAATTAGTACCTTTCTGAACAAAAAAACGATCAAAGAAAACACTACCATTTTCACATTACTACAAAAACAGTTCACATGTACTAAGTCAACAGCAATTTCATTATAATTTGCACCTTGAGTATCTTTTTCTTCACATCACTGGCTATACCAAGCTGCTGTTGAAGATTCTTAAAACAAGATAACAAACTTTAGTAAAATCATACTAGTGGTTTGTCATGAATGCTGCATTCTGATTGGCTACACTACTCATTGGCTATTAGTGATAGTGAGTAGCGATTGCACGTGATCATATTTGTCGTAAACAATGAAAAATTAATTTTAGAGCTTTAAAAAGATTTTTTACTTCTGATTTTTGACCAACTAGTATGTCTAGCCTGCGGCCTCATGGGCTATAGGCTTCTAGCCCATTCAGGCTCGAGGGCTACTTGTTAAAAAACTGGTTAAAAACAACTTCTGTTAAAAAAATATCACTTAATTCATTAATTAACGTAAATTTTAAATGCATTTAGTTTACATGGTAAGATTAAAATAGGATTCAACATTATTTGAACTATGATCAGAAGTTTTCATGATTCAAATTGAGGTCAATGTAGGAGAAGTATGAATCCTTTCAGTTTCTTTGGTTAAATTACTTAAAGTTGAGAGAGCATAGATGGTGTTAGCCAAGAAATTACCTTGATTTTATTCTTACCATCAGCACCACCATTATTACCATTATAATCGACATTATCAACATTATCACCATCATAATTACCATCTTAATCACCATTACTACCATCATTGTCACTGTTGTCATTTTAACAATTACAATCATTATCACCATGATCATCATCATCATCATCATCAACAACATCATCATCAACATCATCATCATCATCACCATCATTATCATTATCATCATCAACATCATCATCATCATCACCATCATCATCATCATTATCATCATCAACATCATCATCATCATCACCATCATCATTATTATCATCATCACCATCATCGTCACCATTATAATCATTATCATGTTACTATCATCAGTCACCATCATCATAATACCATTATAAACATTCTTTCCATTATCATGTTCAACATTAACACCATGTTCATCAACCTTCTTACCCTTATTACATCATCATCACCATTATTAACAATCATCATCACAACTCTAATTATCAATACTACAATCATTATTACCATCATTATTATCATCATTACTACTGTGATCACCAAGGTGATGTTTGACTAGGTATTAAAATCACACAAAAACATCTCAGTTAAAACAATTTTTAAAGCTTTCATACTTTAATAAAGAGCATACGACATAAAATCAGTTTTTCAATTTTTAAAATTTTAAGTATACCATAAAAAACATTGGTTTGCCAAGTTTGAGAAACATACTATGAAAGTATGCCAAGATATAGCGCGTAGAGTTTTGAATTTTTCCCACTAAAAGTGTCCCTTCCCAAAGACCAACAGTGTGACAGAACAGGTCTCATGCATCTTGCCTCAGTCTATCTAATTTAATGTACTACGAAGTAAAGAGATAAGCTGATTTTAAAACATCGTTAACTGCTAACGTTTTCGATAGAAAATCTTTTAGTTAGAGATGTTTTAAAGTCGATTTTGGATGGACTGAAGCGAGACGTCACACCTGTTTTTTGAAAGTTGAAAAACTGACTTCGCTCTTTAAAGAATACAAGAGCAATTTATACTTGCAAAGCTAAGGCCAGTGAAAGTTGATTTCATGTTTCTTATCAGTCACCTTCAGAAATTGATGTGGGAACCGGAGTTTCTCATTTTTCATTATGCAATGATTTTCATTGACATTAAATTAGTTGTTTTGAAGGTATAAAGTTGTTGTTGCATTTGATAGGAGCCTATAATTGGTAACAAAGAAAACGACCAGCAATGAAATGATCCTTTGATAACACCCTGAGTTTATTTTGACGTGGCAACAAAATACTTTTGATCGAAACAGCACAAAAGTCTTTTCGAACCAAAATTTGTGACCTGAATATTGATCGACCATTAATGTCTATCAAAAATAGTGAAAACTTTCCATGTGGTTGCTGACCGAGAGAAATCAACTTCCGAGCGGCCTAATTGTCGAATACTGAAGTGATATTTTCATATTTAGCAACAAACCTGAATAAACTTTTCTTTATCCTCGTCTTTGTCTTCTAGTTCATTTTCCTTGTAAAACTCAAACTTTTTTAACTCAGACACCACTGATAAAAGAAAGCAAAACAAACCGTATGACGTCGACTGCTCTCAAACACTGAAACAGGAACACTTCAAGTTCAATGCCTTTAAACTCGCAATTTAAAATCTGCTTTACTAACCACTTCCTTCCTTTACTTGCATCCAAACACACTGATTACCAGTTTGACTGTTCCCTTTCATGATCCTTCACTGATCCTGTCCCAATCGTGAAGTTTATACAGGATGTTGTCAACACATAATTAAAGGAAACTGTTGCTGCGATGCCTGTGACTTTGTGTATGCTAAACTAACCAGTCCCTTAGCGTCCAACCGCAAAGCTATTGTTCGAAGGCTCAGTTACTGTAGAAAAAGAACCGTTAGGAGTTTTGTTGTCATGCATGTTGAGTTTTGGTCCAGACGATAAAAATTGTTTACACAAAGATATACCGGTAGAAGAAAGAATCTATAGTTGAAAGGATGCCCAAGCGGTCAAGGGTAAGAGACTTGCACCGACTTTAGTAGTGTTTGACTTGAGGCCGAACCAACTTCAGTGAAACCTGGCCGAATTGATTCACTGCCATTAATTTGTTTTGTTCTTCCTAAATAGCTTTTAGTTGAAGCTTGTCATGCCGACCGTGCACTGACTAGTGTCAACGTTAGTAAAAATGTTCTTTTATAGAAAACTAATTTATACAGTTAGTAGAACTTTCCTCTCTGGGAAAACTCAGTCACTGATGAATCATTGAATGGTGTTATACGATTTAGCTCATGTAAAAACTGTTGATAGTTATTTCATGGTTGCTGCTTTGAAAACAAACAAAAACAAGGCAAGATTACGTGACCAGTGTGTTCTGGTTTGATTTCGTTTTACTCCTGTGCTCTCATTTAGGTCAGTATGTTAATTAAAGACAAAGAAAAAATAATGTAAAGGTCTTTGTCAGAAGATAAGGTTTTATACTTGTTTTAACATTAAAAATCACTTTGGCATTGTTACTCAAATGTGAATTCAAAAGTAACATCAGTAAGAACAACTGCAGAACACATGTTATGTTGCCCAATAAACCTTTAACTTATTATACCTATGGCATAAGTACTGTGAAACCCTAAATACTGTGCAGAGAAGCCAACTTTTGAACTTCAAAATGTGGGAGATTTTTGGAGCTATAACTTTTGTTGTGTCGACTGTTTAAATGTTCACATTGCCTCGCATCGTATCTCATGTGTGGCCTATTTATACATACAATCATCCTCGCCATTTCGTTTCATAATATACAATTTATTCATGCACAAACTGTAAAAAATATACCAAATGGTAAAATAAATTGATACTTGATACTTGATACAGTTGAACCCCTCAAAACAGACACCAAGAAAAGACAAACACCTCTCTTAGACAGACAGTTGAAGCAAGTCCCAAAGGTGTCCGTCCTGGAGAGGTTTGACTGTACAACTGTTTGGATAATTCTTCTCAAGCCATGTCATGTAGTATTAATTTTAAGCGCAAGGCTTTATAGAAGCCTAATGTGAAGAAAGTAGAATGCTACAACACGGTTATATTAGTTTTTAGATGTTTTATTGTCCATCACAAGTCAGGAACAAACAAACAGCAAGTTTTTTTTATACTCTTGTTTATCTAAATTTTCTTTAAAAATGCAGGAGGTTTATATAAATGCGAGAGAGCGGGAAATAAGCAAAAATGCACAAGTCTCCCATGAAATGCAGAAGAGTTGGCATTTCATATTGTGTGAAGGACTGCTGTATAGCAAAGTATGATTGTGAATAAGAATCCGGTTTAAGTTCTTTTCAATTCTTTTTAGTATACCACAGAATACAAAGCTAAATTTAAGCCAATCAACTTTGAAGAAGCATATCGACCTCCAGTTCTTAAGCCATGGGTACCCCTGGAGAGTCCAATTTTGCAAGAAATAGCCCGCAGGGAGAAAAATGAAGTCCAAGAGAAAGTTGAATCAAAGCCCCTTGATGCTGCAAATAAGACATATGTAATTGGAAAAAATAATGCTCACAGAGGATCGACTCCCAGTGATGCAGCCTCCAAAGTACAAAATAGGAAACCAAACTCGGAAGAAAAGAGCAGTAATGTAAAGGTCAGTGTTTGTTTAAAGCAACCATTCATTCCATTTTGTACAGGTTGGTGTATCACAAATATCATATAAATAATTTGAACACTCATTCTTGCCTACTGTTCAAATGCATAACAGGGCTCAAAATAAACTTTTTATTTAAAGAAGCCAGTGGGCTATAGAAGGCTAAATTTTGGTAGCCTGAACACATTAGTTTTAGTCGTCGTATATATTTTCATTGACTTGAGTGGGTAGTTCGTACAATGCCTGCATCCATAAGCTGTGTACACAAGAATAATAATTACTGCACTTGTTTTCAGAAATTTTGTTTGCCCAGGTTAGCAGATAAACTTCATCAGCTCACCACATTATTCATTGTTTTATTAGAAACTATTTTAAAATAGCTCTTATTCGATCAATTGCTAACAATTTTAAATAAACAACTAGCGCATTTTCTAAAAACCTAGTACTCTAAGCCGGCAATTATTTTTAGTTGCATAATTTGCAAGGCCACCACCTATAGGTGGCAAGTTTGAGTGGAGTGATTGAATTGTTTTCAGTTACTTTTTGATTGTTTGAAAATTATAGTCAATGGTATCATTAATTTTAATGTACTGAGTTGTTAATATTGGCCACTCCAAAAGGAAACAGTTGAGTTTGCTGTGAAAATTACAAATAACTGACAAGTCAGTACTGTGAAAGTTAAAACTTTTTGTAAAGTTGTTTTTATTCATTTGGTAATTAATTGTTGATTGCTGTGCCATGTATGTATTATAGGGTGTAGAAAAAATTAAAAGGCAGACATTCATCAAACTGATGTTTGTGATTGAAGGTAGTGTAAATTAGCCTTTAGTTTTGTATTTATCATGTGGTGAAAGGGCTTATGCCATTAGAATTTAAGTGCTCAATACATATAAAAAGTGTAGAGCTAACTATACAAATTAAGAAAACAGAGAGACAAGGTTTCTGTTACTCCGAGTTTTGTGCTCACACACTCATCAGACAGTGTTTAATAAAGAGCAATCCTATCTAGTTTATATATGCGCATCTATAGCTATTTACATTGTTATAGAAAAGACAAAAGGCAGGTGAGTGCAGTTCTGGTAACAAAGCAGTGTGTATATTTTTTTATTTATGATATTTTGCACTCAATGAAGGGAACACATAGTAGTCTTGTGGAATCAATCCTGATGGTATATTCTATTGAGCAACTTTCGTCTGGCTGGATGGCTGGCAGCTGGCTGGCTTGCACATACCATAATGACTGCTATATTCCATTGTACAATGTTCATCTGGCTGGCAGGCCGGCATATACCATAATGCCTTGATTCAATGATATTGTGACTGCAGTGACATGGTGCATAATGCAGACCATGCATGTTTAAACAATCACTTGCATTAACCAATTTCTAACAAAAATAGCCGGCAATTTCAAGAAAGCCAAACATATTTGAAAAGTCAAAACATATTTAGGAAGAAAGGAAATCCTATAATTTTTGTGGAGTTCTGTTGTGAAATGATTATGAAAAAACATCAGTTATTATAATTTGTCTAGAAAAAAATCCAGGATCAAAGCACACACTGTTAGCTATAAGATGCTCCAACAGCTGTTCAGTTTTGCATATTTGAGAGTGGATAATATTATTCATTCACAAAGTCAATAGATCTGCGGTTCTCAAGATTTACAGTGGGAGTTGAACAATAAGGCCTCACCACTGATGTGAACCTCGATAGTCTTTGATAACTTCTTGCTTGATTATAAAATAGTAGTAATTATGAATAATAGTTTCTGTAATGAATAGGATAGCAGAAGTTTGCAATACAAAGCTGGATTAGCTAAAGCAATTCCACGACCAGATAAGGAAAACTTTGTGTCGGAGTACCGCCGACAGTTCAACTGGAAGAAACCTGTGGCAAAAGAGTCCCCAATCCTGTCAGCTGATAAAGTCATTTACAAGTCTCAAGCAAGTGTATCACCAAAGCCATCAAAACATGAACAAATAGCAAAGTTTGCTTTCAAAACAGAATATCAGTCGCAGTTTGTCCAACACCCGTGGAACCTCGTAAAGAGTCATAGGAAGACCGTCTCACCAGCAAAGGAAAATGATGAACCGGTAGATAGTGATGATTCAGGGGTTAACGTTTCCTCGCCTTCTCCATCACCTAAAAAGCTGCAGAGCCACCCAAAAGTCCCAGAGAGACCATTTGTGTAAGTTAAAATGATGTGCACAATTTTGTTAAATTGATAGTTGATTGATGTTTAACTACTATCAGAGGGGTAGATCAATAAATTTGAAAAGGGAGGCACCCAACATTAAAAAACTATCCGATTCTCAGAGAAGTGAGCCTTTAGTTAGGTAAGTTGGGGGGCATGCACCTGAGGGGAAATATTTGCAACCAGTATATTCGAAATAGCATTTTAGATACCATAAGCAGTTTTAACACATGGATAGAACTAAAAGAGAGGCTAAACAGGGTTCTTTTTTGTGCCCCAACCCTTCCACGCCCGTCACTTAAGCACTCACCTTCATCTATTAAATTCAAACTGATCATGAATGTGTTAATCGAAATTAAATTTTATTTTTCTTACTTTAAACAATTAAATTTGATACAAAATACCACAGCATCACATGGTAAACAATAAAATTATCACAGTTTTTGAATGTCCATGTCCTTGTTGTATTAATATGTATTAATGCTATTTCAGAGGCCAAAGTGAGTATCAGTCAAACTTCCAGCCACCATCCAGTTTCCGATATATGCAGGGGGCTTGGGTTGGAGCAGGACCTCCTCACCTTCACATGCAAAAGAATCAGGTAAGGTGAGCACACATTGCTCTTTAGGCCAATTCTTTATATTAGCGGTGGTTTGGTGTAGTAGTTAGATTTTTTGTAATTATATATTAAAGAGTATAGTGCTACAGCATAAGGGAGTTCTTATCAGAACTTAGTTTCTCACAGACATTGTGACAAGAAAAGCTGAAAAACCAACAAAGTGACTTACATCTCCCTCCCCCAGAATGCTTCCAATTAACCCTCCTCTGCGATCAATTGCCTCTTGATTTTCCTCCACTGTAAAAGTCACTTACATCTCCCTCCCCCAGAATGCTTCCAATTAACCCTCCTCTGCGATCGATTGCCTCTTGATTTTCCTCCACTGTAAATGCCTCAATTTTATCCCTCCCATTGAATGCTTCTAATAATCCCTCCACTGTGAATTCCTCCTGATTATCCCTCTCCAAATAGCCCACCACTGTGAGTGCTTCCAAATTATCGCTCCCCTTGAATGCTTCCATTGTGAATGCCTCCAAGTTATCCCTTTGCCCTGAATGCTTCCATTAAGCCCCCCATGGTGAACGCCTCCAGATTATCCCTCCCCCCTGATTGATTTAGATTATCCCTCCACTACTAATCCCTCCAAAGTATCCCTTCCCCTTAATGCTTCCAGATAGCTTTCCACTGTGAATGCCTCCAAGTTATCCCTCTGTGAATGCCTCCAGATAGCTTTGCACTGTGAATCCTTCCAGAGTATCTCTCAACCTGGATGCTCACAATTAGCCCTCCTCTGTGAATCTTTCCAGATTCTCCCTCCCCTAAATGCTTCCAAATAGCCTTCCTCTTTGAATACTTCCAGAATCTCCCTCCCCCTGATTGCTTCCAGATGGTGCTCAACTTTGAAAGTCTTCAGATTATCCCCTCACAGGTTTAAGGAGTCGGTTCCTTTCATATTTTGTACACTCAATAAGAGGTATGATAGGATCAGTTGAAAAGCACTAGTAATAAACTGTATAAATTATTTTGTATTTTACACTTTGATGTCTTTCAGAACAAGGATGAAGATGTTTTGCAAAAACCATTGATGAGCTGGTTTCAGCAGGTAAAATGTCATTTTAGTTTCTTTGAAAGTTTTGAGACTATTATGCAGGAATAAAAACCATCCAACTGCTTTTAAGCTGTGCCTTTAAAAACTACAATACACAAAAACATTGCTCAAAAGCAAGAATTATGGATGATTGGCTGAGTGGGCAATCAAAAGTATTAACAACTGACTGCAAGTGTGAAATTGCATCATGGCATTTTTATAATATCAGGTTGCAACAGCTTTCTATTCTTTCTCTATTCGTAAATTTGTTTTAAGTTGTTGCCCCCATTAACCCATTAATTTCTGAATAGTTGTGAACATCCAACTTCTCCTTACACAATGCTTACAAAGCAAGGCATTTGGTAAGGAGAAAAAGAGAACTGATCAAACATAACAAACCACTGAAGGTGAAAAGTAAAACTTTCTCGAACTAGATCCATGAAAATATGTGCTCTAGTCTGGAAAGTTTACCACTACAGCTGGTACTGAAAGGACTAAGGCACCACTTTTCAAAAGTTACTGGCCCCAGGTGGGTAAAAGGTGCCCTTGGGTCTTCAAACAAATTTATAAAATAACCCCAGTAAATCTTGAGCGCTGATTGGTCAAGAGCGCAAAGAGCCGAGCTCTGTAAGAGAGCAGACAGAACGCTTTTGGAAGTCTCACACAACACTGAATCAAAATCCGCCAAGTATTTTTTCAATTCTCCCTTCATCCCCCCC